>APFE031612954.1:160347-218961 GCA_000404065.3 Pinus taeda
GAATTGCAGCAGGTGGTTTTCACCCACATTAGGTTTCCACCTTATATCTTGTGTTCTTGTGTGTGATTGTCTTTCTGCTCTGCTTTACTGTCTCTGGTTACTGGTTATTTAATTCTGCATCACAGATTAACAATCATCATCAGAAAGTTAAAAGTAAATTAAAAGTTTGCTTTGTATACGCGGTTTTCCTTCTGAATAGTTGCGTATATACGTGGGTTTAATTAACTGAAGTAGCGTATACAATTTGGTTTTAGAAAAGGAATAATTGATCTGATAATACTGATTCACCCCCCCTCTCAGTATTATTTCCAACATCCCAAGTCAACTCTGAGTTGTAATTCTTCCTCAAGTCCAAGGCCGAGTCTAACTACTTTGGTTCAATACATGTACCAAATCACAAAAGTAGCTTGCAACTAAAAGACGACGACTATGTAAGAACATTTTAAACGATTTTATGAACCACCACCGTTTTGGCATGATCATAAAATTGTTTGGAGAGTCGTCAATTTTACCATTCTTACCAACTACAAGAGATCGTTATGCTTTAAAGGGCTTTATCACAAGGTAGCCAAGACTTGTGGATGATGGTGCGGGTGTAGGTATAGTGATGTGGAAACAAACTAAACTAAATTTTGTTAAGATGTAAATTTCAAAATTTTGGAAAAAAAAATAAAAATACCACATTACATTAAAGGGTTAATTATGAAGTCTAGAATTTTCCCACTTCTTTGCAAAACACTCCTACCCATACTTCACCTGGTAGATAAGACTCATTTATGCTTTAAAAAATAACACTCCCAATGCCCTTCTTAATAAAAATAAATAAAGACTTTCCAATCCGAAAACAAATAGCTATGACCAATGACTCAAAGGCTCATATGAGTGTGAGTCTAACTACTCGAAATGTTAGGATGGTTGAGTGGTCTAAGGTATCATATTTAGGCTCTCGTGAGAGACTCTAATCCAAGCTTGGTGAAAAGAACTGGTTTATATTCATGCAAGATCTCATGACACATTTTAGAAGCATTGAAAACAATATCTATCATAGTAGATATGCTAAATGGTCAGCACAAATACATAGTAAATATCTCGAACAAATTTTCTACAGATGCGTAAACCAGACATAGCTCCTATTAATGCTAACTACAAGTTATCCAAAAAAAATTGAAAAGGAGTATGGAGTTTATAACTCCTATTGATGTTAATTGCAAGTTATCCAAGCCTTGTGCTTCTTCAATTAAATAATTGGAAGAAAACTATGTAGTTCATTCCATATCAATTGGTAATTGGTAGTCTATGTATAAATTAATGTGTAGCACACTTGGCACATGGTATATTCTATCCCACTGCCTGTCTGACTTAGCTAACTTCAATCCTTCCCAAGCTCATATTTCCTTTGCCATAATGTACTACAACAACATAATCCGCCTCTGCACATAATCAAATAGATGGTGATACTAGATATCAATATGCTTGGATCAATCATGAAAAACAGGATTTTCAGAGAGTTTGATACAACTTGGATTATCATAGTAAATCACAGTAAGATCCATCATTTGATCATACAAGCCAACAAGTATCTTTCTCATCCAGATCACCTACCATGTTGCTTGACTTGCAGTGATGTATTTTGCTTCTGCTGAGCTAAGTGCCACTGATCTTTGCTTCTTATTGTACCAAGAAACCGCTGCAGACCCAACACTAAAAATTCCACTTGATGTACTCTTCTGGTATGATGGACTTCCCGCCTAATCTGCATTGGAGAAGCCACACAACTTCACTCCCTTTGTCTATCTGTATGAAATTCCAAATTGGGTAGTGCCTCTGAGGTATCGTAGAACATGTTTAGCTTCCCTCCAAAACAGTTTGGCTAGCCTAACAATAGCTTGACTCAGCTGGTTGACTACATAACACATGTCTTTTCGATACATGAGTGAACCCACCAACTGCCGGTAAATAGTCGCATCCACTTCCTCACCTGAAGTGGCATCCTCTTTCCTCTAGTCGGTTGCTAGAGGGTTCTCCATGGGTTTGCACTTGTCCATGTAGAACCTCTGAAGTTTCTCGTTGGGATACTTTCCCTGAGAGACAAACAGTTCTTCGTCACCTTTCCATACTTCCAATCCAAGGAAGTAGAACATGAGACCCATGTCCTTCATCTGATCAACTGCTCATCACCAGTAAGGATCAATTCATAACCATATAAAACAAGAATCAACAATTTAACTTCTACCAAAATATGATAGAGGTTTTCATTTGCTTCACTTTTGGTAAAGCCCAAACTAGTGAGATAACTATTGATTCTAGTGTATCAAGCATGGGGTGCTAGCTTGAGACCATAGAACACTCGCTTGAGTATGCACACATGCGACTTTCGATCAAAAGTCTCAAAGGTTTCAACGTGCTCGATATACACCTCCTGCTTAATAACTCCATTGAGGAATGTTGTTTTCACATCCATCTGGTGGACCTTCCACCCCATCTATGTAGCGAAAGAAAGGATTGATCTGATGGATGAGTACCTTGCTACAGGAGCAAAGGTCTCCTGATAGTTAATCCCCTCCACCTGAGAATAACCCTTGGTCACAAATATAGCCTTGTACTTTTCTATGCTTTTGTCTGCTACCTTCTTCACCTTGAATATCCATCTCAAACCCACAATTGATTTGTCTGCTGGTCTTGGGACCACCTCCCAAACATTATTATTCGCATCCTGCACAAGCCTCTCAACTTCTTTGGTTCTATTCCTACCTTCTCTAGATGATTCTGCTTGAGTGGCTGTCTCCACTCTTTGCTCCTCAACTTGTGGCCGCTCCACAACATCCTGAGGCTCCTCCTTTGGTGGGATATGAAGCTCCCTCTTAAAAGAGCACTGCATGGCTTTGTCTTCATAAAATTTGACATCTTGTCACACAACTATCATTCTTAGGGATGGAAATACACACAGTGGTTGTGGGGAGTTTCTATGTAACCCACAAATACCCCCAACTCTGTTGTCGACTCTAGCTTCTTCCTTGATTCTTTAGAGATGTGGCAATAGATAGAGGCTCCAAAAATCATGAAGTGCGACACATTTGACTTCCTCCCCGAGAAAACTTCCTCTTGCATGATCATGCCAAGAATCCGATGACGACTCTTGTTCTGCAAATATACCATTGTGTTGCATGCTTCATCCCAAAAGTTTAGAGGTAGGATTTGGTCATGCAACATCGTCTGTGCTACTCCCACAATGCATCGGTTCTTCCTCTCAACCGCCCCATTCTGTTGTGGGTTCAAGGCTTGTGGGTTGTTATCAACTCTTGTCGAATGTATTCTTTTGCAAATAATTTTTAAACTCATTTGACATGAACTCCCCTCCATTATCGCTCTTGAGAGCCTTCACATTCTTTCTTGTTTCTTTCTCCACCAGTGCCTTGAACTCTAAGAACTTGGATAAAGTCTCATCCTTCTTCCACATGAAGAAGATTCGTCACTTCCGTGAATAGTCATCAATAAAG
The DNA here is from genome assembly GCA_000404065.3 of Pinus taeda. Classification (NCBI taxonomy): domain Eukaryota; kingdom Viridiplantae; phylum Streptophyta; class Pinopsida; order Pinales; family Pinaceae; genus Pinus; species Pinus taeda. Next base: position 163,845 of record APFE031612954.1, read on the forward strand.
ATAAAAAATAATACTTTTGCCTAGTGGTGGAGGCTGTCGAGAAAATTCCATAAACATTACAGTGGATCCTTTTAAGGATTGCATGTGCTCTATTGTCTCGATCATGGAAAGTTGTTTTTGTGTACTTAGCTAAGGTACACCCTTTACATGTGTCTTGCTGCTATAGTACTCCTTTGGAGAGGCATATGGTAATTTTCTGCATGATCTTCAAAGCATCATCATGCAAATGGCCAAGTATTATATGCCAAAGTTCGTCAACATCGTAGCTTTGCACCTTCTCCGCCTTTGTGCTCAATATGGCACAATCCTCCACATATATCTTGTAGAGGTTCTTCACACGAACCCCAATCTGCTTCACCTATCCCATGGAAATGTGTCTCAGGAATTCATTTCCTTTGCTGAAGATCACATCATAGCCATGATATTCCAAAACTGCAATGGAGACAAGATTCTTCTTTAGACCCAGAACAAACATCACATCCTTCAGCCTGAGAGGGGAGCCTGACTCCCTCTGAAAGGTGATTGTACTAATTGTACCTTCCATCATCTCTCATCTCAATGTGCATCTGGAGATTCTTTTCCTCCAAATGAATGAAAAAATATATACCCTGTGATATGGAACGAGGCACCACTTCTGAGATACCACACACTTCCCATCACTGTGATGGCTATGCATGTAATGAGAGTAAAATCAAGATCAAATTGTCCAAAGGTTTACCCGCTGCTCCTCCCGAGGTCTTATTGCTTGCTTTCTTATATGGACATTTCATGGCATAGTTCCCAATTTCATGACAGTGAAAGCACTTGATTCTGGACAAGTCTTTCTTCTTGCCTTGACTAGATTCCACTCTAGATTGGGATTTCTTCCCTTTCCCTTTCTTTTCCTTTCTAGCTAAGGCACAATTCTCCTCATCCTCACCCTTGGATGAAGTCTCATCTCTGGTATTCTTCCTTATTTCTTCATGCACCAAACCGGACCACAAGCGTTCCTAATTTGGTAGTTTTTCCCTCCCGTTCACCGAATCTTAGTACTTGTTCCAACTCTTTGGAAGGCCTAGAAGGGCTAGGCTCACCAAATAATCCTCTGCTACAGTAACACCAACTTGACCAAGTTAGTCACGACATTGTGTGAACCTACTAAGGTACTATGGAATGGTCTAGTTTCTCTACATCTTGATATTTCGAAGCTTGTCCTTGAGTGCCAATTTCCTGTGGCCACTACTATTCTGGAACAAATCTGTCAGCGCCACATAGTATACAAAATCTATTTCCCATGGATATTGGAGACAATATGGTCTCATACTCCCTCCAAAATGATCCTCCTCACCTTAGCTACACACTTCTTCTATTCTGCCAGATCCTTTGCATCAATTGTTGCTGGATTTAGATATCATCAACAATGAATTCCTTCAACCCATTATCCTCCAGTACTTCCTCCATGGGGTCCTTCCATGCAACATAATTTGAGCTTCCCTCAAGGGCATAATCGAGCCTTAGTCCATTGAAATCCATCTTCTCAGTCCTGAAGAAAGTTGCAAACCTGATCTACAAATTCAAACATCTTGAAATGACAACTTCAAAATATCTGCTCTATAGTGATTCCGGCTCTAATACCCTGTAGAAATTAAAGTGTAGATTCAATAATTCTCATGAAATTTACTAAATCACAAGACTTGAAGCTACTGTACTAATTTGTGGAATTTAATTCACCATATAAAACATGAACCATAGACAAGGAAAAGGAAACATCTCACATGCATAGAGATTTATCTAGGGGGAAGAATTTGCTCAAAACCCCTTACTATCTATATTGCATTACTTAGAGAATAGAGAAGAAATAAAATGCTTGCTCAAGCCCAAGCACACCCTGCAAGTGTATATTTTATCCCTCTACGTGACTGACTGAACCTAGCCAACACTTAGCCAAATTCAAGCCTTCCCAAGCTCCTATTTCCTTACATCATTCACTTAGGAAATTGCCCCTATTTTTTTAGGAATTTCACACTCTGGACTTGCGCAATTTCCTTAGGTCATTCTCTAACTTCATGCACCACTTGTACACATTGGAATATGGTACAACTAATAGTACACTGCCTTGGAATCTCCATCTCAACTAGTAACTCGAATTCTCTGCATGCAACAATTATTTTGGGTTGATTGATCAAATTAACTGGTTGATCACCGAGTGTGGTTGAAGTTCCACTTCCACAACTTGACCTCCAATAATTCTTCTCACAGTTAGAACTAGTTAAATTGACAATAACTCAAATTAACTAAAATTTATTGCTACAAATTAGAAATCAATAATGTAGAACTGAACTCAAACTTCCCCAGCTCGAATTTTTTGAGTTAACTGAGTGACATGTACCATGTCACCTTAGTTAACTACCTCCAAGTATTCTGTTGAAATAGAAATTCGAATTTTAATCTAGTTTGACCAAGGAAAAGTCAAAACTAGATTTTCTTGTTACATTTTCAATAGTTGAACATATGTGATGATACCACTTCTTTATTTATTCAATTTTTGGAGTGAGAAATTAGTCATATATCATCGCTACTTTATCACCACATTTAGTTGTAGTCAAAATAGGTTTTCAATACTTGAATATATATATATATATATATATATATATATATATATATATATATATATATATATATATATATATATAATATATCTTTATAATATATATATATATCTATATATATATATATATATATATATTATATATATATATATAGATATATATAGATAATATATATATATACACGAACGATTTTGGTTAACCTATGTAAGCAACACTTTTTTATATAGGAAATGAATGAATCAGATACATTTTACAACTTATGGAAGTTTTCTTTGACTAAGTAGTCACTAATTTGGTGGTTATTCTATTCAACTTGCTCAACACTTACACCTCACTTCAACTGAGATAAGCAACATGCTTATGTAAATGTGCTGGCCCACAAGGAACAACCTTGTCTCTAAGGGATGTTGAAACTTGTTGGAGAGGTATACCGTGTTTTGGAGAATGTGCCTCCAAAATGTAGAATGAAGAAATTGAGGGATGAGAGAAAATACTTTGCAATAAAGATACCACATCGAGAAAATATCACTCTTTACTATAAAGGAATTCAACCATCATTTTGTTTATTTAGAAAGAATGTGTTTGAACTTAATGAAAGAATTTCGGTGTAGACCCCTCCTACTTAACAAGAATGGAGTTACGTTTCAGGACAACTCAATTTTTTTTATTTTTTTCTTGCAAATTAAAAGCAACTAAATTTAACTCGAATTGTTTCATGCTAAATCAAATTATCAAAAATCAAAGCCACTGACTTTAATTCAATGTCACTTCAAGCCAAGTGACAATTCAAATCAATGTCCTCACTTGAATGTAACTTCCTATAGTTAAATCATTTGCACTTTTTATTTTTATTCTAACATAACTAGCCATGAAAAAAATATCTCGTTTATTGTAAATGTTAACAAATGACACAAAATACACAATGTATTCAATGTTATTTAAAATATCTAATTGTGTACTACAAGTTGACTTAGAAAGTTCCATACTGTTGTTATAAAATGGGAATACACTTATAATGTACTTACTGCTATATAAGATAGTAAATTGCACATTGGGTGTTGGCTGAAAAAGTTTTGCATTGTTGTAATAAAATGAGAACGCTTTTACTGTCCTTAGAAACCAAGAAATGCTCATCAAATCATTAATGCCTTAGGGGAGTTCTCAAGAGTAACATATCTAAAGGGGAGGAACATCCTTGTTCCATTTAACTCTTGAAACGGTTCAATTTGTTGGAAATCTAAATTTTGTTCTTGGGTTTCATAATCTCAAGTGTATCAATGCCATATCTATCAAGATGGTTTTGGAAGCCTCAAATTAAGGGATGCAATAACTCCAGATTCTAGTTTTGTGAATTTTTAGATTGTTAGCCTCAGTGCTTTTATTACTGTAATCCACATTCCTCAGGAATAAATCTAATACCTAGATTTGAATTTCATCATGATTGTTTATTTAGTTATACTCACTCAGTGATGTTAACTCTCTGTCGACCCCATTATAGTAGTTCTCTATCATCTACTATGTCATTAATTTTCAATTCTAATTTTTTATAAAATATGAATCAAATATTTTTATCATAAATTACCTCCAACTTACCATCCAACCAATAAATGATGTAAATAGTGCCATCTATTTATTATAAAATAATGCAATATAAGCTAAATTCAAAAAACAAAATCCTTAGTAATTATTATCTCAATTATCTTCTTAATTATGAAACTTGAGATTAACGTAATAGTGACATCTATTTATTATAAAATAATGCAATATAAGCTAAATTCAAAAAGCAAAATCCTTAGTAATTATTATCTCAATTATCTTCTTAATTATGAAACTTGAGATTAACGTTTCCGTGATTGTATTTTATCAACAAAATTTTATTTAGAAATATTTTTGGCGAAATCACATAATTGATCATTTGTCGACGCGTTTCGAACCAACTAGTGTGGTTCATCGTCAAAATTTCATTTACTTTCACGGGAAATAAATGTATTATAAAATTCAATATAGGTTGAATTTAGAATTAAAAAAAGGTTGGTAGTAACTATTATCTCAATTAATTTCTTATAATCATCATGAAACTTGATATTGACTTTTCCGTCACTGTGTTTTTATCAACGGGAAAGATGTCAAAGTGATAATTTCATATATAATTTACATAGTGATTTTATAAAACATTATTGTATGTTTTAGTGTCGACGAGTTCATGGAAATCAAACTCATAATCAATCTTGATGAGTGTCGTCCACAAATTGGGAAGCGGTGTCCAATTGATAAGCGACTAACTAAATTAAGCCAATGCAATCATCAGTAGACCAAACCCATATCCAAAAACATGAAATGGAAGAAACCCAAACCCACCACTGAGCAATGAATTTGCAGATGTTGTTGCCAACAATTTGACACCAACTCCTAAAAATAATAAAAGAAAACTCTTTTCAAACAATAAAACAAACCAAAAAATTAGAAAACTAAAAAACCCAAATCCCTCCACAGAGATTGAACTTAAAGTTATTCCAAAAAAATCCCATCTAGTAACCTCAACAACTTACACATGAAAAAAAGGACCCATATTTGTTTCGTGTGGGCACCCAGGGACACGAAATTTGGTCATTTCATGATGCTTTCATTTGTTGTTTGACAAAGGATGGGACTATGGTAAAATATTCATTTACCATATGAATTGGCAATAATAAAGTAAGTGTAACTTGTTCGGTCCAAGACTCAAATTAAATTTTCCAAATTTCAAGTGTAATGTGGGTTTTAGTCCATATTATGAATATAAGATCAATCAGTGTTTTACAAAAAAAATCTAAAATTAACTTCTAATTTAATCACAATGAGGAAAATAATATAAAATAACACAATAATAATTTGATAATAACATATAAATAAAATTTGATTTACAACATAATTAACATACAAGGAATTTTATTAATAGCAATTCACCTAAATAAAATAGCAAAAGAAAAAATACTTCAGTTGGTGGCTTGGTTAGTATGCTCCTGCTTGGGCTGCTTCACTGAATTTACCACCCTGTCAACTAAGAATGCCTATCTGACTGCTTAGCCCAGGAAACCTTCATAGGTTCCCTAGTCCTTTGAGCCCAAGTCTAATAGAAACCTCTCATATTATTTCCAACACTCTACAAGTCCAAGTTAGGTTCCCAACCTCTTATAGGTTTTAACCTTGTACAACAATTACCTACAAACGAATTCTTAAAAACAGAAAATATACAATAGCGTGAAACAAAAAACAAATACACATAGATTTTCCCCTAGATCTCAAAATTGGGACTGCCAGATTGATTTTTCATTATATTCCTTTCAATTTTGCAACAAATATATATACATGTCGAAGAATTCATAAACTCTAATCCATTAACCCTATATTATAACATAATCATAGTTCCCTTGACCGGACTACAATATGCCATGGGCAAAAAACCATCATGCCCAAAATCATGTGCAAAACCCATGCACAAAACCATAGGTAGGTTCGCCCAACTAATATAGGGGCAAAAAAAAAAATTCTTGAGTCGCTGCCCCGGACCCCATGGGGTTGTGCCCCCTTGCAAACCCCCCGACAGGGGGGTTGCCACCCCCTTGCACCTGGCGCAACAAAGAGGCAACTACCTTCCCCCCTTTAACCCCCTGCTTAACTTTGGTGGAAAGAATATAGCACACACCCAACACCTCTGAGTCCAAGTCCAAGTTAGATCTAACACTCTCCAATAGATCCAAATCTAAGTTCTCCCACTTTTCTCTCAATTCTCTCACCCCTCCTTCTTCACATTTCCTCCAAAATAAAATCTAAAGAATTTCCTGATAGATTCACAAGCTCATGCAATGTACTAAAACAAAAGACAAGAATATACTTCTACTCTTTACAACGGAATCCCATAAAGATCGATGAAAACAATAATCGACAAGAGGAAGACAAATCGATGGCACATAACACAATAAATATCCAGGGAAAACCATAGCTCAAACCCCACTATTTGTATTGCATTAATCAGAAATCCAAGATAATAATACAATGTTTGTTCTCACAAAAACAATCCCAACACTCAATATGATCAATCTCCTAGCTCATGAGCAAGCTCAAGACAACCCTTAGCCTCTTTTGCTGCTCTCTAAGCCCATATTTCCTTGCGCAATTCCTATGGATGATTAACCCATATTAAAGGGAAACCAGTGCATCAAAAATTGCGCAATCCCTTCAAGGTTCAGTTCGTGGTTACATGCACCATCTGTACAACTTCAAAAATTATACAACTGATAGTACATTGTCCTTGCACTCTAGTCTCAACTCGGTCTTCCTCAGAATTAACATGCATGGGTTTCTAATGAGGGAATCTTTAGTTAACTGGAGTAGCACTAGTTAATGCATTAGTGCACCAGCTGACTGTTAACTCACTATTAGTTCCTCAAATAGTTTGGAACTAATTTAACTTAACTTAACTCAATAAACTGAGTTATCTAATTACAACTCACAATTAACTCATCCTGGACCCCTATAATATAGGGAGACCATATACATGACTTCAGAAAGACTTCCAACTTGAAATTCCTAAGCTAATTAAGTTAATTAAACTTAATTAACTATTTAGAAGTTGTTATGGGAATAGAATTTGATTTTAATTCTCAGTTTGATTTAAGGACAAATTAAACTGGAATTTCTGGATTCTATTTTTAACATTTCTTATTTCTATTTTTAACACTCCCTCTCAACAAGAAAGGAAATCAATTCGATCATGATCCTGAACCTTTGGAATGTTCTACATGTAGCACTTCTCTCTAGTGTTGTTGCTACAATAACTCCAGAAACAAAAAACATTCAACTTGAATCAAAATGATGCCTCTATCATCAAATTCTTTGACTACTATTGCCTTTGTCCACTGAAAACTCTATGCTTCTGTTGACTCTACCTTTTTGCATTGCGCTTCTTCAGTATCTGATTTCTCTAACCTCTGTCACTCTGATCTCTGACTGCATCAATCCCACTGATTCCTCCCACTACTATTTACTTTGGGCTTCCATAGCAAGGTACGATTCATGAAATAAAACCTCTCAATGGACCTTGCCCAATTTCAGCTTTGTTGGGACTATCACTTCACATCGCCCCACCTCACACCTGGAAGTATGGATGCATGTGATACCTTTGTCCACCTAGCTCAAATTTCCCCCCTACTAGAAGTCTTTGCATGAGTGGATGCCTCCACTTGGTCTCCTCTTGGCTTCTTTAGTTGTGGCTGCGTCACAACTTCTTGAAGTTGCTTCAAAGGCTTTTTCTAGGGTTGCATGTTGAGAGGTAATTTACTTTCCCTCTCAACCACCAAGTCTCTAACCTTTTCTTTGCTCCTCAAGGCTTTGCATGCATATTTAACCTCAAGAGCATACAGGTTCTTGACCCGTGAATCGATCTATTTCACCTGGCCCATGGTGATGTGTATAAGGAAAACCTTTCCCTTACTAAAAACCACAGCATAGCCATAGTCTTCCAATACCGCGACTAAAAAAGATTCTTCTTTAGTCCTGGAACATACATCACATTTGTGATCCCAAGAGGGGAGCCAAAATCTGTTTGAAAGGTAATTGTACTAATCCTAGTAGCTCTATACCTCTCGTCATCTCCAAACTCTATGCTCTACTTGAGGTCTTTCTCCTCAAAATCATTAAAGAGATCTTTACTCCCCGTCATATGGAATGAGGCACCATTTTCAAGATACCACACGTCTCCCATGGTAGTGCCGACCATGCATGCAATGAGAGTGAAATCAAGTTCAAATTGTGAAGCTAAAGCTTCACGTGGTGCCTCTACTGTTGGCTCCTTCTTGCTTGCTTTCTTTTGTGGGTAGTTCTTAGCATAGTGTCCATGCTCGTGATAGTGAAAACACTTAAGTTTCATCAAGTCCATCTTCTTTCCTCCCTCCTCGCCTTGGGACTTCTTTCCCTTGGCCTTCTTTTCCTTACTCTCTAAGGAAAAATCCTCTTCCACTTCGTTGGAAGAGGTCCCATCTCTAGTGTTCCTCTTGATCTCCTCCTGCATCAAATTTGACCACAGTCGTTCCCAATCTGGCAGCTTCTCCCGACCATTAATAGAGTCCTGATAACTATTCCAATTCTTTGGGAGTCCTAGAAGAGCAAGACTCACCATATCATCCTCGGAAACCATGATTCCAACACTTCCAAGTTCATCATGACATTGAGTGAATTTGGTCAAGTAATTTGGAATTGAGTCGCCTACCTCCATCTTGATTTTTCGAATTTTATCTTTCAGTGCCAACTTCCTTTGGTCAATGCTATTCTGGAAAAGGCCCTTCAATTCTTTCCACATAGAATGCAGAGTTTCCTTCCCATGGAGACTTGAGACAATGTGGTCTCGAACTACCTCAAGGATTATCCACCTTGCTCTTGCCACACTTCTTCCATTCGACCAAATTCTAAGCATTCGATGTTGGTGGCTCAGGAATGCCCTGATTAATGAATTCCTTCAATACATTATCTTGCAACACGACCTCCATCTTGTCCTTCCAGGCTATATAATTCGAGTTGCCATCCAAGGCATACTTGAGCTGCAAACTGTAGAAAGTCATATGCCGTTCATGAAGTATGAAATGAAAATTCGAATTTCACCTATAGCCCTGAACTCAAAGCTTCGAAATCTCCTCTAGTATACTGTTCTCAGCTCTGATACCATGTAGAAAATTTCTACAAACCTGGCTCTGATACCATGTAGAATTTCTTGATAAATTCACAAGCTCATACAATGTACTAAAGTAAAAGACAAGAATCTACTTCTACTCTTTACAACAGAAGCCCATAAAGATCGATGAAAACAGTAATTGACAAGAGGAAGACAAATCAATGGCACATAACACAATAAATATTCGGGGAAAGCCATAGCTCAAAATCTCACTATCTGTATTGCATTAATTAAAAATCCAAGATGATAATACAATTCTTGTTCTCACAAGAACAATCCCAGCACTCAGTATGATCAATCTCCAAGCTCACAAGCAAGCTCAAGCCAAACCTTAGCCTCTTTTGTTGCTCTCCAAGCCCCTATTTTCTTACGCAATTCCTATGGATGATTAGTCCATCTTAAAGGGAAACCAGTGCAAATTGTGTAATCCCTTCAAGGTTCAGTTCGTGATTGCATGCACCATCTGTACAACTCCAAAAATGATACAAATGATAGTACAATGTACCTACACTCTAGTCCCAATTGGGTTTTTCTTAGAATTAGCATGCATGAGTTTTTGATGAGGGAATCTTTAGTTAATTCAAGTAGCACTAGTTAATGCATAGTGCACCAACTAAATTTTAACTCACGATTAGTTCTTCAAATAGTTTGGAACTAATTTGACTGAACTTACATTAGGGGAATTTTGAGGTCTAAAATGGGCCTCCGAAGAAAAATGTACAACCAAAATAAAATTTATAAGAACCAATAAGATTCAAGATGATGATGTCAACCATGGGGGATGATTGACCATTTTTGGAGTAAAAAAGTAAAAAGATTAAAAATAATAATAAAACTACTTTTTCAACTCTTATTTTCAACTCGTCTCCCTAAGGTTTTAATCAAATTTTGAGTGGGAGTTCTTGTTGGATGCAAAATTTAATTCCTCATACAAGAAGTACCCATGTTGCATACTTTTGATGGACCTTGCTAGACGAAAATTGAGAAATACATGAAAAAACGTGATTGCAATCACATTTTTCATGTATTTCTCATTTTCGTGTAGCAGGGTCCATCGAAAGTATGCCACATGGGCACTCCTTGGATGAGGAATCAAATTCTACATCCAACGAGTGTCGCTGCTCGAAATTTCAGTAAACCCATAGGGAGATAAGTTGAAAATACAAGTCGAAAAAATAGTTTTTTCTTTTTTCCCTCTAAAATTTGATGATGTAATCTAATCTTATTTTATTATTTCTGCTATTATTTTATAATTTCCTTAGGAGGCCCATTTTAGACCTCAAAACTCCCCTAATGACTCATAAACTGAGTTATCTAATTAAAACTCACAACTAACTCATCCTGGAACCCTATAATATAGGGAGAACATATAGATGACGTCAGAATTACTTCCAACTCAAAATTCCTAAGCCAATTAAGTTAATTAAACTTAATTAGCTATTTACAAGTTTCTATGAGAATAGAATTTGATTTTAATTCTTAGTTTAATTCAAGGACAAATTAAACTGAAATTTCTGGATTCTATTTTTAACATTTTTTGTTTTTATTTTTAACACTCTGATGCCAAAAAAACAAGCATCCCCCCCTTATCCTGTCATCCTCCTTCTCTTTATGTCTCCTCCACTCATCCACCTATACCATCTACCATTAAGACCATGAATATCCCCCATCCTTTTAATTTAATGACCTTGACTTTCCTCCCTATATCTTATCTACAAATAAATTTAAGGAGGCAACTTGTCAACTTTGAGAAATGAAATATTAATATTTAATTCACAAATAAATTTGATGAGACAACTTGTCAAAACTTGAGAAATGATCATAATCACGAATAGGTGGTAGGCCTTTGGGAGTGTCAAATACCTTGGAATGATTGTCCAAGGCTTTTTGGAGATATAGAGAAATAGATGATTTTGATGTTTGAACCTCCAGTGAGCATAATTGTGCAATTATGCCCCATTGTTCTTTCTTCAAAATCTTTGTCATGCTATTAGCACAAATTATATTCCCTAGTTTCCCTGTGATACCCCTTAATTCGATTTCCTTTCCTTCCAAAAAAAAATACAAAAAGAGATGAAATTTTAAATCTATAGTCTCTAAAGATTGTAACCATTGTACTCCTAGTACGACATCAACACCAACCATTGGAATGGAAATAATTGGCCTATTAAATACATATTCCCCCATGGTTAGCTTGATATTGGCACTTTCTAGAGCAATTTATAGTTCCTCCATTTGCAACCATCACTTGACATTCTAGTGTTTGATATAGAAAACAATTCAATTCCTTATCTATCTTACAAGAATAAAATTATGAGTACTACCCAAATCAATCATTACTATTACTTTTTTCTTCTTCATATATCCTTCTATCTTGAGAGTTTGAGGAATGATATTTCCTGCCAATGCATTACAAGATATGGTAGGATTCATTTTTTGTTTCTTTGCGGTTGGTTCTTGGTATATAACCTCTTCTTTTGATGTTTCTTGTTCCGTCTTTTCCTCCTCTTCACAATCTATGTAAAATAATTTCTTCTCAGCACACTTATGAACTTTAGTGTATTTGCTATCACAATTGTAACAAATCCCTTTTTCTCTTTTTTCCTCCAATTTTTGTGGTGTCAACCTTGTAGGTTGTGAAAGTCTAGGAGAAGTAACACTTCCATATTTACAGTTGTGAGTGGCAGACTTCCTTGTTGCCATAATTTTGCTCTCAACTTTTCTTGACACCCTGAATGTCTTCTCCAATAAATCAGGTTCCCAAAGGCGAACTTATTGTTGGATGTTATCCTTCAAAGTCCCCATCAAGACATCAATCCTATGCTCCTCTGGAATATTAGTTACCCAAATATTCAACTTTTGTAAGTCCTCAATGTGTTCTGCCATTGAACCCTTTTGTTTGATATTTATAAATTGGCTAAAGAAGGTGTTGCTCTTTGTATCCTCATAATGTGCTATCATTTATTCTGTAAAAATTAACCAAGTGACAAGTGGTTTATGAGAACAAATCCATAAATTTCATACAAACTGATTGGGTTCTAAATATAAAGATGCAATGTGTGCCTTTTGTGTGTGTTGCACATCACATAGATCAAAATATTGTTCCATCTGTAGTATTCATGTCACCGGATCCTTGCCATCAAAATTCCACATATCAATCTTTGGAATGTGTTGGGTGTTCAATCCAAACTTAGAGTTTCTAAAATCATGATTAACATTCCTTTTGTTCTCATCATGAGTTTCATGGAATACCTTTTCGCCATTATGAAGCATTTCTTGTAAAAACTTTGTCAAACCTCCCTTCAAACCTTCAATGTCTACTTTTAATCCATCCTTCAAACCTTCCATGTATGCTTTTGATCCATCCTTCAAACCTTATATGTATTATTTTAAACCATTCTTCAAGCCATCCATCTTAGCTTCCATTTCATTTTTGGTTACTCTTTGCGAGAGCGAAGTTTATTGCACTTGGTCGCGTAATTTTGATATATCATGTTGTATTTCTTCCTCTTCTTCATGTGTCATTGTAGAGTTTTATGGTTGCTCACTACCTATGTCCATTTTTTTTTATTTTTTATTTAAAGGAATTTTAGAATAAAACAACGATATTAATGTTTCACTATTCCTTTTGAATCCCTTCAAACTAATTTTTCAAACAAATGTTATGCAAATTTTTAAAAAATACACGCCTTTTTCTTGGTTTTTAGGAGCTCGATATTGAAATTATTTATATCTATAATTTCAGATCTCCAAGATGTGAAATTTCTTCTCGGGGTAGCCCTCTAAGTCTTCTTTCTAATGACATAATTCTAACCAATATTGGATTCTTTAAGAAACAGTTATGCCCAATATCCCACGATGGCCTTATTATAGACTGGTTCAATAGAGCAAACTTGTATGGAGTGCCACATGTCCTTGTTTTGACGTTCAAACCTCAAAATGATACAATAAAAACTAAAGTTCGTGCAATTTCAGTTACTTTTTACGAAATTCAAATCCAGTTCTCAGAGTGAAATTTATGACAATTTTCCCTAGGTCACCTATTTAAGATTGAATTCTGGAGCCTGCAAAAACCCTAACTTCTTTGGACCATATCTTAGAAAATATAAATAAACAAGATATGAAATTTTACACAATATTCACCAATATTTATGCTCAATGGGTAGAAATTTCAGCTTATGAAGCCTCGTAGAAAACTCTAGAGAAAATACCAAGATGGCATGTTTGAAGCAACAATACCCTAGAATCCAAAGCTTTGATACCAAATGTTATGCAACCAACTCACAAAATAGAAGAAAATATAGATCAATGACTTGAGAAATAACCTCTTAGAGGGGGAAACCTCCATTACATCATATAAGTGAACAATTCTTGGATGATACCCCTTTGACATTAATGGAAAGGGGATTACAAATATCGAGATGACTTAGTAGGGTTTCTCCACTCCATATGGATTATTAGGACTGCTCCAGATTAAATAAATGTTGCTCCAAATACTCTTCAGAAATTTTGACATTGCAAAATATTGTTGTGTGAACACTCTATTAAATATTGCAAGAATATTGTTGAGAGAACACTTTGTAAGGAATGCATGACTGAATGAGTTGCGCCCTTGAAATAAATTGACCAGCATAAGTAATAACCTTTGTTCCATGTGTTCCAATCTCATGAACCATTGACATCTGTTATATTAAGAGTAATAGTCTATCATCTTAATAATCAGCCTGTAACAAATTTATGATCAGCCTCCACAATACTGTTTCTTGTTAATAACCCCCTTCATGTCATTTCATTACATCCAGATCCAAAATTCACTTTTCCGAATATATGTATATGTTACACCACGATATAACACCATTTTGCCACCATATAATATCTCAATGATTGTTTTTATTTATTATCGATGATTGTTGCTACATGTCTCTTGAGTCTTGAGTGTTGATAATGTTACATGATTGAAATGTTATAATGTGCACTCGAGGATATCTTCATAGATGTTCCTATATTGAGTATATAATGTGCTACCTTCAGGATTTTGTTACTGAAGTGTAAGGTGGTTATCTATGATGAAGAACACATCCCTTCATATTTCAAATGCACAACAAATGCATACATGTGAGCTGATATTCTCAAAGACAATGTGCATTCTAGCTATATTTTGGAAATGATATAATATATCGTTGTTCACCTAACATTAATATATTGTGTTGAACAATGCAAATGTATAGTAATAAATCTGAGGTTGATGCAAAATAATATATGTCAATCATATAATAACCATTGAAAATGAAAGGGAAAAAAAACTGACACCTCCACCTTATATCGACCAGCAATGTTGAATGAGAGGGTATACAAACAATATTATTAATATGTCAACCATTCACTGCACCACGAATTAATCCTTCCTCACACATGTGATAATCATCTTGATCAGCCACAAAGCAAAAAAGAGCTAGCTAACTTCATTTAGTTAAACATTTCATCCACTTCTTTGACGCTCTAAGAACATTGGATATCTCAGTGGTAGTTGATCTTTACAAAGAAGATCGACAAACCTCAACTTTAGGGCCCATATATTTTCTTCCTCTAACAAAAAGTCACTAGGATGATCTACCTCCAACCATGCATAAGTTGGAACTTCAGCAGTCTTCTTGATAAAATTTCCTCGAAAAGTTGCATATGGGTAATCACGATAGTATGTGCAAGTTCTACCAACTTTGCTTGAGTAAGGTGGTGAAAGGACATCAAGTATTGCATAGGATGTCACTGCTATGAAATAATGTAAATTGCCTCTATTTTTCAGATATAACACTGATGTCTGATAGGGAGATGCGATAACAATGTCTCCCTTCAGTTTGCCTAATCTTAGCTATGATTTATCAGTAGATTTTGGTATGTTAAATGGGTCAACCCAATCATAGGATTTAACGTGCAATGATCCACAAAGGTGCTTGCTCAAGATAATCAATCCAGGGTGGTCATGGAGTGGGATAACATCTGATGTTGGCAAGCAAAATATACCAATAGTAAAGCTATCACATTCATAAACGTGCAAGCATGTACTAGGTTGTGACAAACGAGCCACCATAGTTGAGTGTCGAATTCTTTGCATATTTTGTAAAAAAAAAACATACTCGCGATATTGTTCCAATGTATCCTCATTAAGCCCCACAATCAAATATAAAATCTACAGTCCTCTCAAGTAGAAGCAAAAGAGCTTCGATGATATCAGGTGACAAACTTTGCTACACGGCAAGAACCTCAAAGGGCTCATGATCTTCAACCATGACATTCACATGATCTTTCTAAGCCTCACCATTGATGTCCACATTAGTCCATTTCAAGTTCTTTAGGAGTTTGTTCCCCTCATAAATGCCTCCCATCAAACAAAAAAATTATGGATTTAAAATCAACGAATTGCCTATTATAGTAAGCATTCATTAACTTCCTCAGTTGAGTACTACATTTGATCCTATAGAATACTTGATTTCCACCCTAGCCCTTGACAATGATATTAGTGTGGGCACCCTGGTCCATGAGCTTCTTCTCTTCCTCCATGCCCATCGCACCAACACTCAGGTTTTCGTCATTGTCAACACCATACATGGTTGATTCTTCTACTACATATTTTTTTACAAAAAGGGACCAAAAATTCACTCTAAGTCACTAAAACTAATGCTTGGGATTCATGTTCATATCTCCATTTACATATGATATAGAATTCCACTAGCTATGTGTAACAAATTCCCCGGGCCTGCAATTATAACGCTTTTTTCACATAATAATACTATCAATCATAATATAATGTTGCCTCATAGTTGGAAATCATGCAATGCTGCCAGAAGTTGTCCCAAAAGTTGTGAGAGGTGCCAGAAAATAATAGTGACACTGCCAAAAGTTGTGCCAAATGTTATGATAGAAGTTGCGCCAGAAAATAATAATGAAGATGCTAATGTATATAATGTAACATCCACTACCACCATATGGTCCCTACTGTGTACACCAACGTATCCAATGTATGATAATGTCATATTATGCAAATATGTGGCTGACACAAAAATTACATCCATTAAGAATAATATCAAGCATATCGTTGGACAATAACACATTGGCTCTGTAGGTGGCACTAGCTATGTAATTGTTCTAAATTCATTGAATTTTCCAGTAATTGAATGCTATCAATGCCAATAAGAACTGCACATTAACATATTCTATTCCTCAATGCATAAATAATGTATTTTCCAAATATATATCAATTCCATCATATCATTGAGCATTTCTCTGTCGACTTGGTCACATGTCTGTCACACAATTAAATATCCTCTGAATCATGGACCTCTGCACCAATCCCTATCATTTCTTTGTCTGTGCATGTCATTATTATTACACATCTAAATATAATTCTTTATTTATTGGAATAATATGTAACCCATCCACATACCTTCATAAGAAACACCATTCATTAAAAAAGAATCTTGCACGCATTTAGAAGGCCGCACTCCATACTTTCACTAATTGTTTATGTAGTAGAATGAACCTTTCCTTCATAAAATTGGCATGATATTAAAGCTTTTCAAATAATCAAGATTACGACGAACAAGATATACATCCATAAGATCCATGATGGTGTCTTTTGGTGTTTTCATAGAATTCCTTTTGGAAGATTTTGTTATTTCATGAAAAACAACTCTCTTCATTATCATTCTTTGGTGTGAAACATATCTGAGTCATAATCTCCTTCAACAGTTGCCCATGAAGATGTAAATCACTATCCAATGCAAATGTGAGAATATACTGGGTCCCTTTGAGATGGTTCCCAAATAGCTTGAGTTTTCCATTGTGTGGACAATATTAACTAGGAATTTAACTGAAGGTCCACTCGACCACTTTGCCAACCTGAGATGTTCCTACATTCCATGGATTTGTTCAAAGTTGCACCTTTTATTTCCTTGGACTCAATTTTGTATTTTATTATTATTATTATTATTATTATATATTATTCAACTCCTTCCCTTTATTAAAAAATTTCCTATATGGAACTCTCCTTCTTTATACATCCATTTTTCTTGATCTTTGGTTCCTTTCTAGTCACAATTTTTCTATTGTAATCAGATGCATGAGAATGTCTTGTTCTCATATATTTGTATCCATAATCGCAATCAAGGCCATTCAGAGTCTATTGGTCTGAGTTTGAGATTGACGTACTCAAGATGGATCTGAATCTGTTAAGTTTTAGGGTTTTTTCTTGCTTCTCCATTTTTATTTGCAGCATTTGGCATGTATGTAGTTATTCAATTGTTGAATGAATTTATGTTGTACATGCCCCATTTTATTTTGCATATTTTTTAGAAGCCTTAAAAAAAATATTTTGTTATCTCTCAATTCTTCTTTGGATTGCTTCACATATCTCTTACTATTTCAAGTTCTCAAAGAGGTGACATGTTCCCTTTTGTAACTTGCTTCTTTCCAATATTCTATTCAATATATTTTCCTCAGTATAGATGTATTTCACACCTACATATTCAAAGCTTCATTATCAGTAATGGAGCTTCTCTCCCCATAAGTGATCTAGGTGGCTTCAGAGACACACACAAATAAACAGGACTCAGGGAAGCTCAAAAATAAAAGTGTTTGGATTATGCTCAAACTAGGACCAAAGAGTAGATCTTGTCGTCCTGATCACGGTGGTGTGAACGGTTCATCAAACCGAGTCCGTATGCGAAAGTTAGAAGCAGTCAAAGTTGGGTTGACTTTTGCTGACTAGGCAGGTTTAAGGAGGCCACAATTTGGACTTTTTCCGGCCACTGGATTCTAGCCAACCTAGGTTGGATTCTGGGCAAAATTGTTTGGTCATTAAAAAAACTCCTTTGGTCCAAAACTGAATTTCCAAAAATGCATAGTTTTGTTTTATATAGCAAAAAAATATATAAAAAAAGGGGTGGTTGGCCACCAACCCCACCACCCCAACCCAAACCTTATCAAAAGTAATTATTTATGGAGGGGCGGGCCATGACCCCTAGCACCTCCCCCCAACCACCATAACTACTGTTGAAGATTGGGTGGGCCTACCCTTGGGGCATGGACCCAACCCCACTAAAATGAACTTATGAGCGGGAAAGGTGGGCCAGCCCTTGGGGCACGGACCCAACCTCTACCTGCTGCTTTAATAAGCATACGACCTGGGGTAGTTGGAGTGGGTGGGTCGCCCAAGGTGGCCCCAACCCAAACCAATTTTTAAATTAACATTTTTTATGTAAAAAAAGGGATGAGACAGGGTTTGACCGCCCTACCTCCTTCACAATATTTGGATCCATAACCACTACGCCAAAATGAATTTGTTGGTTTATCCGCCCAAAAATTTACGTAAACCATATTTCTTCAGTGCACAGGCAGAGATGGAGAACCAGGAGCAGGCACGCTTTTTGAGACAAATTAATTTTTAATTAATTTTTAATGCAGGTAGAACCATGAATTTTGTAGGAGGGCCAAATTTCCACTTTGTCAGATTTTGACAAATTTTATATGGATTCAACACCTCTTGTCACCATGAAAGCAATGGAAATGTCCGTATCTCCATTAGAGTTCTTCATTTTTTAGCCATTTTCAGTATGAGGATGGAACCATGATCACTGCGAAAACAGGGAGCGGAACCATGAGCCTTGAAATTTTCCTGAGGAGGTAATGTTTCTCCATGTTGGAATATAGTCAAGTTTATACTTGTTTTTCACGGTTTTCTGCAAGGATCACAATGGCAAGATCAGATTTTCCATATGAGTTGCAGATTTCTAGTCCACCCATGGAGCATAATCTTTGAGGAATCCTGGGGGAATCTAAAAGATTCCTTGAGCCCCAGATTCTCAACTTCTCAGAATTCATATTTTGGACAGCCGATTTTGCACTATTCGATGCCACAAATCTGATGGTGTGTTTGGATTTTGCATTCTCTCATTATATTCTTCAACGATTTTTCTAAGTGGAATGCAGGTGTCAACATCCATGTGCAAGCAGTCATGCGATTGATGTCGTGAGATCGATGGTCTAAATAGCTTCAACAGTTTGACATCCACTTATTTAGATGGCCCTTGGTTGTGAGGTATATGTTGTGTTTATTTACTTCTTTTATTATGCATTGCGCTGCACATATCCTTGATTGATGTTTGATGTGGGATCCTGTTTCTTACTCGTTTTTAAGATTCCTACTTGATGTAACGCGGAATCGCCTATGTGATGTACTTGTTGTCATGATTCATCATCTTATGTTTTGAGATCCCTTTGTTGTATGTTTATGGGATACTCATGTTTTCATCATGCATGTTTGCATTGAGATCCCTTTTATCCCATGTTGGCGGGATTCTCACCATGCATGAGTCTTGTGTCATACTGATAGGAGTAGTTTGAATCAGAGTTCCTATAGTGGAACATCTCTTAGAGCCACTCCTGCGTGAGGGAATTTTCCTTGTATGATAGTGACATCATCTCTATGTACATCATCACTATTGTCAACACTTAATGCAGTGGCCTACACCATCTTGACACTGGGGCCTGGAGACGTAGTCCCCCCTGGACGAACTCCGTTATCAACGTCTTGTTATTTTATGTTGCTGATAATTGTCATGTTCCTCTTCTTTACAACATGCAGATGTATTCATTTATGTTCTTTTAAAAATGCTTTAACACATCAGAAAAGTAAAAGGTCTTGGAAGGGTCCTTCGTCACACCCGGACCTGGATCAAGTGGTATCGAAGCGGTCTTTGCGTTGATGTGAATTGCAACGTGAACAATGGAACGTGCAACGACAAAGGATGAAAAAGCAATGTACAAGACCATGCTCAACATTTCCAAAAGGCTAGAGATAATGTATGAAACTCTACAGAAAGAGACAGAGGAAAGGGAGAAATTTCAGCTTCAATTGCAAGCTATGGAAGAGGCCTTGGAAGAACTGAAGCACGACAACCAGAATATTCAAATAGAGAACGTTGAATTGAAGATGCATCTACATGAAGAGAAAGAGGAAAAACATAGTTTGATACAACAATTGTAAGAAAAGGACGAGGCCTTAGAAAAGCTGCAGCGAAACCCATGTGAGGTAAAACATAGTTCTCCATCTTCATGTATGTTTCCTGATAATGATTTCACTATTTTCGAAAATCATACCACAATAATTGGCTCCAAAATGTTGAAGAAAATGGGGTATAAAGGAAAAGTCTTGGGCGTTAATGGCTAAGGCATTGTCAACCCCATCAAAGTAGAGGAATTACCGTGTCGAACAGGACTTGGGTATGTCAGAAAAGAAGTTGGGAAATGTGTTGAGATAGCAAGCGAACCACCAACAACAGATGAGGAGAAACCCTCATCGGTTCTTTCCAAATTGAAAGAGGAGGTAAAATACGTTGATTTCCTTTCAGTTTTGTCTTCACATAGTATGACTTCTGTTGGAGATGTGGAGATCCCGATTACAGGGACAAACATGAGGCTCCTTCTTAGGACGAGGCATGAGGAGGAGAAAGAGCTTGGTGTTAATAACCAAGACATGACTCAACCTTTGGAGGTTGTGCATAATCATCAATTTGCAGGCTCAAGATACACCAAAGGAGAATGCTCAAAGGTGTTAGGTTCTTCTGAGACATTGTCAAAATCGTCGAGGAAAGAAGATGATGGGAACACATCCCCATCATCCCATGGCAGTTCCCATCGCAAGGACAGAGCTGAGGCAAGCTCTCATCGCCATACTTACACCAGAGACAACAAAGGAAGGTATAACCACTTTCAATCTTCGAATGGTCATTTCGATTATGATCATGTTGTTAATAATTAACGTAAAACATGGCATCGAAAAACATGCACCTTTTGTGGATTAAATAACCATACATTTTCTAAGTGTTGGAAAAGAATGGCAGCACGCAAAAGGATGAGGCATGAAAAACCCTCTCAACATCATGTAAAGAAACATGTTAAGAAAATTTGGAGGAAGAATATGTATTACAATCATTGCGATAGAAGTGACTATCAAAGAGCCACTTGTTGGAGGCTCCATCCAGAGCAACGCCTTAAAGACAAAGCATCGGTGCATGAACCAGGTGAAGCAGTTGAGTAAAACCACCTCAAGGAGGTGACCCATTCACATTGAAAGTGAAAAATGGTTTCTAGACATGTTGTCATTTCATGGTCGTTCTTTTGTAAATCATTTGTTGCATTTTAAAATTTAAAAGTGATGATGTGTTTCCATCACTTATTCAACAAAAATGATGTCTGGTCTTATTTTGAGTTGCATTTAAAACTCTAAAAGTGATGTCGTGTTTCCATCACTTGTCGAAAGAAAAAATAGTGTGTGGCCTTATCTTTGTAAATCATGTGTTGCAATGATGATGTGTTTTCCATCACTTGTTGAAGCAACAATGATAGATTGGCCGTGTTGTCATAGTTGAGGTCTTGCGTCCATCTTGATGTAAACTTGACCATCGAGTATGTATTATAAATTCGTGGCAACTGTGGGTTGCTTGGGTTATTAGTTGGTCATGTCAATCAAGCATGTAATTTGCAAAACAATGTACTACAGTTTGTAGAGGTTGCAGGTGTCGGCTCATAGCTTAAGGCTCCAAAGAACAAAGGTGAAGGAGATGGAAGTGAGACCTTTTCAGGATGCTTATGATGCAGACAAGGTACAAAGAAGTTGTAGATTATTTCTCATTCTTTTGGAGGACCAAAAGCTCCTCAGTGGGGAGGATTGGTCCAGGTGGCTCCAGAGACACACACAGGACAAAGAGGACTCACGAAAGCTCAAAAATCAAAGTGTTTGGATTATTCTCAAACTAGGACTAGAGCATAGATCTCATCGTCCTGATCGCGGCGGTGTGAACAGCTCGTCAAATCGAGTCCGTATGAGAAACTTAGAAGCAGTCAAAGTTGGGTAGAATTTTGCTGGTTGGGTAGACTTAAGGAGGCCACAATTTGGAATTTTTCCGACCACCGGATTCCAGCCAACCTGGGTCGGATTCCAGGCAAAATTGTGGGGTCGTTAAAAAAACTCCTTCGGTCCAAAACCGAATTTCCAAAAATGCATAGTTTTGTTTTATATAACAAAAAAATATATAAAAAAAGGGTGGCGGGCCACCAACCCCGCCACCCCAACCCAAAACTTGTCAAAAATAATTATTTATGGAGGGGCAGGCCATGGCCCCCAGCCCCTCCCCCCAACCATCGTAACTACCATTGAAGATTGGGTGGGTTGGCCCTTGGGGCACGGGACCCAACCCCACTAAAATGAACCATGAGCGGGAAAGGTGGGCCGACCCTTGGGGCACAGACCCAACGTCAACTCACTGCTTTAATAAGTATACAACCCAGGGTAGTTGGAGTGGGCGGGTCACCCAAGGTGGGCCCAACTCGAACTAGTTTTTAAATTAACATCTTTTATGTAAAAAAAGGGAGGAGGCAGGGTTTGACTGCCCAACCTCCTCCACAATATTTGGATCCATAACCACTATGCCAAAACAAATTCCTTGGTTTATCCACCCAAAAATTTACATAGACTATATTTATTCACTACACAGGTAGAGATGGAGGAACCAGGAGCATGCACGCTTTTTGAGACAAATTAATTTTTAATTAATTTTTAATGCAGGTGGAACCATGAATTTTGCAGGAGGGCCAAATTTCCACTTTGTCAGATTTTGACAAATTTTATATGGATTCAACACCTCTCATTGGCACGAACGCAATGGAGTTGTATGTTTCTCCATCAGAGTTCTTCATCTTTCAGCCATTTTCATTATGAGGATGGAACCATGATTGCTGCAAAAACAAGGAGTGGAACCATGAGCCTTGAAATTTTCCCGAGGAGGTAATTTTTCTCCATGTCAGAATATAGTCAAGTTTATACTTGTTTTTCATGGTTTTCCACAACGATCGCAATGGTGAGATCAGATTCTCCATCTGAGTTGTAGATTTCCAGTCAACCCATGGAGCAGAATATTGGAGGATTCCCGGTGGAATCTAAAAGATTCCTTGAGCCCCAGATTCTCAACTTCTCAGAATTTAGATTTTGGACAATCAATTTTGCACTATTCGATGCCAAAAATTTTAAGGTGCATTTAGATTTCTCATTCTCTCATTCGATTCTTTAGCCACTTTTCTAAGTGGAATGCATGTGTCAACATCCATGTGCGAGCAGTCATGCGATTGATGTCGTGAGATCGATGGTCCGAATAACTTCAACATTTTGACATCCGCTTCTTCATATGGCCCTTGGTTGTGAGGTATATGCTGTGTTCATGTACTTCTTTTACTATGCATTATGTTGTGCAGATCCTTGATTGATGTTTGATGTGGGATCTTGTTTCTTACTCGTTTTTATGATTCTTGCTTGGTGTGATGCGGAATCGCCTATGTGATGTACTTGTTGTCATGATTCATCATGTTATGTTTTGAGATCCCTTTTTTGTATGTTTATGGGATACTCATGTTGTCATCATGCATGTTTGCATTGAGATCCCTTTTATGCCATGTTGGCGGGATGCTCACCATGCATGAGTCTTGTGTCATACTGATAGGAGTCTTTTGACTCAGAGTTCTTGTAGTGGAACATCTCTTAGAGCCACTCCTACGTGAGGGCATTTTCCTTGTATGATAGTGACATCATATCTATGTACATCATCACTATTGAAAGCACTTAATGCAGCAGCCTACACCATCTTGACACTGGGGCCCGAAGACGTAGTCCCTCCTGGACGAACTATGTTATCAACGTCTTGTTATTTTATGTTGCTGATGATTGTCATGTTCCTCTTCTTTACAACATGAAGATGTATTCATTTATGTTATTTTAAAAATGCAATTTAACACATCACGAAAGTAAAAGGTCTTGGAAGGGTCCTTCATCACACCCGGACCTGGATCAACAGGGGCTACTGGTTCAACATTGACACATTCTTCTTTTCTTTCTTGAGTAACTCCCCCTCAGACCAAGCTAGGTCACTAGTTGTTCTTTATTATTTCTCTTCCACACTTTAGTAGTTTGTATTCTCTTATTTGAATTTCTTTCATTGTTTGATTTTCTTGGAATTACTTTCATCCTTTATTTAGTGCTCGTTAGAATATATGGCAGCTTACAATCCTTTGATTTGTGGCCAATATTATTACACACAAAACATCTTGTGTGGCCAAGAAATAGAGAAAATGATGTGTTTCTTTTTGCTTTCATGTTTTTCTTCATATACACTTCGCATTCAAATTCCTTATGTCCAACTTCATGACACATATAAAAATAACCATAGAAAGAGTTTATGTACCTAGTGGTTGATGTTCTCCTTTGATTTTTTGTTGGATAACACCTTCTTGTTTGTTGCATGTTTTGCTGAATAGTCTTGATCTTCTTCTTCTTAGAGTCTGTTGCTATGTGTCCAGGTTCATGGCAATGGAAGCGTGAGATATGTTCTCTTCTTTGAATTCTCGCAGGCTTATTAACCTTATATCTAGGAGAAGATTGCATTTTCTTCACTTCATACTTTTCATTTTGATTCTTCTACTTGTATTTGTTTATTTCTTTTACAATTATGTTGTTGTTGGATTCTTCTCCTATAGGTATTTTCACTTCATTATCCTTTAAGGTGTCCTTTGAGCTACTGCTCTCATATTCTAAGTCCTTCATGGATTCAATCTCCTCTTCAAGCTTTCTACATAGAGTTTTATATTCATATAAATCACTTCTAGCTGTAATAATCTCAAACTCTAATCTTTCACACTGTACCTTTTTCTCCTTTAGCTGGTTATTCATCATCCCTTCTCTTCTCCTTGCTTCTTCAAGTTGTGTCTTCAAACTCACAATTTCTTCCTTGTACTTATTCTCTCTCTCATCACATATTTTCACCAGTTTCTTTATATCTGTGTTTTCAATTTTCAATATATCTATTTCAGTCAAGGATATGTCAAGATTGGATTGTTCTTCAACTGTCTTTTCATCATGGCAGTCAGATCCATTCACACTAGTAGAGAGATCATTTGACAAGAATTTTTATTTTTCCTCGTTGTTCTTGCACAGAGGGAGAGTCTTTACAATAGCCATCACATACTAGTTTCCATACACCAGGTCCATAATCTATTAATTCGGTTTTAACCTTATCTCTCCACTCATGAAAATTTGTTGCACTCAACACAGGTACACTTTGATAGTCCATGACTCAACTAGATCTACCTTCAAGCCTTTAGTCTTATACAGAAGGAACTACCTTTGATACCAATTTATGAACATTTGACTAAACTGAGAGGGGGGTGAATCAATTTAGCATACTCATGGACATTAATATTATTTTCCCCAAACTCATTAATTGAAACATTACATGAGTAGATTAACAAATAATGACCAACATATTGAATATGTGAACAACAGGTAATAAACAAATCAAACCATCTCATGAACAAATTGATGAACAATTGACTAAACTAAGGGGGGGGGGGGGGTGTGAATCAATTTAGCATACTCATGGACATTACCATTCTTTTCCCCAAACTCATTAATTGAAACATTCATGAGAAACTTAACAAATAATGACCAACATATTGAATATGTGAACAACAAGTACTAAGCAAATCGAACGATCTCATGAACACATAATAACAACACATATTGACACCAAATATATGTGGAAACCCATAAAGGGAGAAAACCATGATTTTATTATTGTTGTGATGCAAAGGAAAGCTCCTACCTTCTAACATTTTATTTTCCATAGGCCCCAATCTATAGGAGCTTGCTACCTCAATTTTTCTGCAAGAGGCTCCTCCCTCAACAAAGTCCTACCTATTATTTCTGTAGGCTACAACCCACAAGAGGCTCCTCCCTCAACAAACTCCAACTGGATATTTATCAAGCTTCAACATGGAAGGAGACTACCATCCCCTTATGCAAACATGAAACAATAATGTGTTGGTTTACGTGGTCATAAATTCTACATGTATCCCTCCCGGATGCGGGTGGAGGCACGTCTCAGGCGAACGAGACACATGCATAGCATGTGATGACTCGTGCCATCGACAGGAGGTTAAGTCATGAGCCGTCAAGAATTAAAGAAGGCGGGACGGAGCTCCAGGCATTCAATGCCGAGCAAAGAGGCAGTCAGGAGGCGCAGAGAGCCATTAAGGCAGGCTCGAACGGTGGCCTCAGAATGTTTATTCATAAGCCAGATGGCGGATGGCCAATTCACAACAAGACTGAGCAAGGAATTTTGCAGAGTCAGGGGAATTCGGTTAGGGGGACATTTCGTTATTCTGGCACCGCCTGGTCGGGGGAGACCTTCTGCAACTCCAGCAGAGGATGGTATACCGTGTGGGAGCGATGGTATAATCCATCTGGTGTCTGTGCTCCTGAGGTTGTCCAGACTTCGAATTCCCCCTCAGGGCATCGCGGTATCAACATACAGTTGGCAAAGGTCCGGGAACAAGGCAAGCGTGGAGATAGTTCTATGGCGAGGCTTCGAGAGAGACAGTCATGCAGGAGAGGGTCAGGCAAAGGGTCATCCTCTCGACGACCTGCGGAAGAGCAGCATCATCACTGCTGCTGTTGCTACTGCCATCGGAGGGAAAAAGCAACACCATTGCAGGGCAGACAATTCTTGGAGGTTGGTAGTGCGAGTGCGGGAGAGAAGGGGCTTCCGGCCTTCGGCTCTGTCATTTTCACCTTGGGCAGCACGGAGGATAATGTGGGCATCAACGCCCACATCTCAATCTTATTCACTAAATTGCCAGAAGAAGAGGAAGTCTTGGTGGCGCCTCCACCAATGCCACAGAGCGAAGAGGAAGGGGACGCAACAGTGGCGCAACCACTGCTGGAAGCCGACGGCAAAGGGAAGGAACCTCTGCAACATCCCTCGCCATCTTTGGGGCCAGCTCCTCCCGGCTTCACCGAGGAAACGTGGAAGGCGCTGTGGGAGGGCGTTGAAGAAGGGCATGGCTGGGCACACATCGTGGAAGATAAAAGCCTATGTGAGGAGGCTGAGGCACATCTGGCAGTCTCTCGTCCACCATCCCAGAACTGAAGCAATATCGGGTAATTCAATTTTGCACAATAGTTATGTAATCCGGCAGCAAACATCTCTGTCTCCGTCTTGTTCTTATTTGAAGGGTCTGTGGTCTTCTCTCAATTCGGTAAAGTCCTTGTTGGTTCAGATATGGCTGTCTGATAGCCATTATCTTGAGTTAATTTTAGTAAGACGCCCCTGCGTGGGCAGTCATGTGTCAATTCTGTGTCTGTTGCTCTAGCTTTCTGTCTGTTCGGCCTCTCTGGAAAGACGAGGTCAATTTTGAAAAGTGTTATAGGATATCAGCTGATGCTGCCCCTGCGAGGGAGCCTTTGAATGCTGGCTTATCAGTAGACACAGCTCCAAGTGGGAGCTTTCCATGCTTAGAAGTCCGGGGTGCAATCGCTGGCCCTGAATGGCATGTTTCACTGACTGTAAAATTTTCACTGTACATATAATACAATAGCCTAGATAGTCTTTTACCGAGAAAAAAAAAAATTCTACATGTATCCCTCTTCATTTCTTAATGTTCTTCCCTTCAAATTTGCATCACATCAGCTCCATATTTGCTAGGTGACTAATGCATAATGGTTCTATCAGCTCTGTCATGGTCTCTCATTCACCAACATTTCGTGCCTTCCAAAATCACATATTTTATAGAGATATTTTTTTGGATGTTTGTATCCCACATATGCATATGAATTGAATAGGCTTGAATCTTTGCCTTCCACTCATTCGTTTCCAAACTCATCATATCTTGAATATTGGAACACAAAAATAAATGTATCATCTTTGCAACATATTTTCCTTTGCCTTTGAGTCTTGCATATGCATCACAACAATTAATATTAATCAACAACTTCACATCAAACATTCTTCAATATAGAAATATCTGCAAAATTATCAAAACATTTTAATGTATCACAACTCCTCATCCTCCTTTTGCTCCTTTTCCTTCTTTTGTTGCTTGATTCTCCTTGTTTGTTGCTACTCCTTTTCCTTATTTTGTTGCTTGATTCTCCTTGTATTGTTTCTACTCCTTTCCATGCTGCTACTTTTTTACTTGTTGCTTCTTGTATTGTTGCTGCTCCTTGCATTATTGTTCTTTGTGCTTCTCCTTTGCTTGCTTCTCTTGTGCTGCTCCTTTTCTTGTTGTTATTTGTGCTTCTCCTTTGCTCCTTTTCCATCAAGGACAATACTTCCAACAGTTATATGGGAACAACAATAACAATATGGAGGATACAATAACAACAAAAGTAAGGGGGCTACACTAATAATAACAATAAGAGGGCTACACTAGTATTATAGGGATAACAATAAGAGGGCTACACTAGTATTATAGGGACCTAAAATGCCCCTCTCCTTCAAAAAAAGTTATCCTCAATGCTTTAGTAGTTCTGGATGCTTTTGTATAAAATTATCATCCTCCCATGTGGAATCTTCAGTAGGTAAGTTCTTCCACTTAATGAGATACTCTGCAATTGATTGATTTCGTAGCTATTAAGTTATTGTTTCCATGACTACTTTAGGTTCCAATATGATTTTTCCTTCTTCATCAAGTTCTAGAAGTATGGTTGAACTGGAAGCTTGTCACCGATAACCTTCTTTATGCATGAAACATGGGAAACTGGGTGTACTTGGGAAGATGTAGGCAACTTCAATTTGTATGCCATAGTACCAATATTTTGCAACACCTTTTAAGGACAATAATACTTGGGTGATAATTTATTATCCTTCTTGGCTTGATTGAGGAACATTTGTTTGTATGGTTGTAGCCTTAAAAATACATAGTTGCCTACATCAAAACTTCTTTCATTGCGATGTTGATCTTCCTATTGTTTCATTTGATTTTGCGCCATAGTGAGGTTATCCTTTAAGAGTTGGAGAACTTTCTATTGATGCTCAACGTGATATTCCACTGCTTGAACCTTATAATTTTCTCTTAAAGATGATGTGATGGATGGTGGATGATATCCATAAAGTGCCATAAATGGGGTCATTTTTGTTGCAGCATCGAAGGAAGTTTTATACCACCATTCAGCTAGAGGTAACCACTTGACCCATTACATTCGTTTATTAGATACAAAGCAACGAAGATATCCTTCCAAAATTTTGTTCACCATCTCAATTTTCCCATTAGATTGAGGATGATAAGATGATTTATGAGCTAATTGAGTACCAAGACAAGAAAATAATTTTGTCCAAAAATTTCCAGTGAAAATGGAATCTTTATCACTTACATTAATCTTTGGTTTCCATGTAGCTTTTGAATTGTTTCCATAAATGCATTAGCAACTGTATTTGCTTTAAAAGGATGAGATAATGCACAAAAGTGTTCATATTTGGTAATTTTATCAACTATGACCATGATGACACTCTTTCCTTCAGACTTGGGTAAACCTGTAATAAAATACATTGAGACATCCTCCCAATGCTGACTTGGAATGGCTAAAGGTTGTAATAGACCCAGGGTCTTAATTGTCTCAACTTTATTTTGTTGGAAAACTAAACATTCTGCCACAAAATTATGAATATCAGATTTAAGGCCATCACAAAAAATTCTTCTTGACCATGTGATAAGTTTTTAAAAATCTTGAGTGCCCTCCTAAGGGGGAGGTGTGCAATTCCAAAATAATATTTTGTTTGAGTTGGGAATTCTTACAAATATATGAGCAATATTTGTACCATAATGAATCGTTTTTCCAAATTAATGTATCAGATGTATTGGGATCTTGCTACAACTTTTGAATGAGTGTCCACACTGCTTCAACATTCTTCCATTCATCCCTTACATCAGTTATCCAATTAGGTTGGATAATAAAAATGGCACAATGCAGTGCTTCCACATCCTCATCCTTTCTTGAGAGTGCGTCTTCAACAACATTTTGCATCCCTTTTTTGTAGGATGATTTCAAATTCATAACCCAACATTTTTGTGACCTATTTTTGCTTTATTCTCAAGAGTTGTTCAAAAAATTATTTAAGATTATCATGATATGTGTTATGAAACCAGCTCAAGAAAAAGATAGATCCACGCCTTAGAATTCAGCCTCTTCGAGAGGGCAACCTCATTTACATTACATAAATGAACAATTCTTCGATGATACAAATGAAAAAACCTCCTTTCTATATATAGGAGTCTAAGGAGTCACAATATAATCCAGCCGATCTAACAATAATAATATAAAGCCATAAAAATAACAATAGAGGGATTCTATGGGGCACAGAAATAACAACATGGGGGTAATAGGGGCACAACAATATAAATAAGGGGTATAACTACTATAGTAATGGGGTAATCACTAGTATTATAGGGACCCAACAGTTCCCTAAGGTGTTGTGTGTTTTGTCTTGATCATCTGGGTGGACTAAAATCTGATTAAACCCTGAAAATCCATCTAACAGTGAGATCCTAGAAGCTCCTACTACCCTTTGTAAGATGTGATCCATTTTTGGTAGGGGGTAATGGTCTTTGAGAGAGACTTTATTTAGATTCCTTAAGTCAACACACCGTCTTATTTCTCCAGTTTGCTTCCTAGTAGACACTAGATTTGAAATCCATTCTGAAAATCTGATGGGTGCAATTATTCCAGCTTGTTACATTTTTTTGACTTCCTTTTCAATGAGAGGAATGAGGATTGGATTAACCCTTCTCAACTTTTGTTTGAAAGGCTTTTGATTTTCTTTTAAAGGTACTGTGTGTTGGATGACCGAAGTATCATAAGATTTGAGGTCTTCATAGCTCCATGCAAAGACAGCTTGGAATGCTCTAAACAGCTCTATGTATTTTAGTTTCTGATCAGGAGGTAAGGCCTTGGAGAGTTTTATCATTTTAGGATCTTGTATAGTCCCTATATTACAATCTTCTATTTCTGCATTCAGAGGTTTCATTTTTGGTTTTCTTGGGATATCATTTGAGTCAAATATATCCTCCAAAGGGGTTAGGCCTTTGGGTAAAAAGTTATCTTTCAAATCAATTAATTCAGATTCTCCATCAACAATTTGATCAAAGACCATTTGTTTGAGTTCTTGCAAAATTTTTTTATCAAAGATAGTTGGATGCAAAATCAAATTCGATGTTTCAGCTGGTATGTTTTGCTCGATTTTGTCAATTTGCTGTTGATCATCAATAGTGCTTGTTTCAATGTTTGTACTTGAAAATTCCTTTTTTGAGGTTAAGAAATTATTTATTTGCATATCATTCTCAAATACTTGCCAATTTTTGACATTATCTGGAATAGCAGGTCTATGTTTGATTTCAGCAGTGAAGTGGTGGTTGGGTTCAAATGGCAGTTTGCAAGTGCTGGAAAAAGTCGCCAAACTATGTGCATGTAAGTTGTGGTTTCTTGGAATTTTGGTGAGCTGAGATTCTAAGAAGGTGTTGAGTATTTCAGTGGCTGCCCCTCTGTAGGCTCTCAATTTGAGATCATTTGTTACAAAGTTTCCCTTCATCTATTGAATGACCAAGTCTGAATCTCCCAAAATTGAAATCCTGACTGCTCCTAATTTTTTGACTAGTTTGAGTCCCAATAGAAGGGCTTCATATTCAGCCATGTTATTGGTACTTCTAAAGTTCAGCCTATATGCATGACCCTCAGCATGGTTGTTTTTCATATTATGTACCTAGATGCCTGCTCCTGCACCTAGCTTATTGATAGACCCATCAAATTCCAAGTACCAGAGAGTTTCATGTTTATAGTCAAGATTTGGAGTCTGAATCGTTGGTTTCATGGGTAGGCATAATTGTTTGTTTTTAGTTTTTTTTTTTTGTAGTATGATGTATCTTTGTTCACAGTAGTTTCCTACTCTTGAGCAGCAGGTTTGTCATTCATGTGATTTTTTACTTCTAAGGCTAAAGCATCAACCTTGGTTGGGGGACGAATTTCATCATTGTATAGTATGAAGGAATCTAGATCTGAATGCACAGAATAGATGGGAAAGTTCTGAAGTTTTTCTTGACTGCTTACTACATACTTCATTAGGGTTTTGCGATACAATCTTTTTGGCTGGCCAAAGACTGAAATGGTGGCATAAGACATGTCAAGCTGCAAAGAACCTTGGAGCTTTGCACCCTAAGATCTGGACAAGAGCATTCCATATTTAGGTAGGATATCAGCCACCACCACATCCATTAGAATTGTTTTGGCAGGATACTGTACCAGAGATACACACAAATCTTTAATTAGCACTAGACACCTAACTTGGCTAGAATCAAATGAGAATAAGTCTTTGTATGGTAGGGTTATGTCTAGGTCTAATTTCTCCATCACAGATTTGGGCATCAGAATATGAGAGGCCCCAGAATCAAACATTGCATTCTGAAGTATCTTATCATGAATGTTTAGGCTTACATAGAAGGGTAGAATTCCTCCATCTGCCAATTTCCCATTTACTTCATTGCCAAATATTAGTTCAGGCTGGTCATCAAGGACATTTATTGCATCTCTGTTTTCTGAAATTTGCAGTGATTTGCTAATTTGTTGTCTATAAACTTCATGTTTGGCTAATTCAAAGAGTGGAATTGCTATTTTCAATTTGCCAATTTCAGTTTCCAAGTTGAAAGGTTTCTCCAGCTGAATTTTCATATTTCGGGCAGTTGAGTTATCCTTTTCAGCTAAATTTTCAGTGACCTTCTCTTCATCACGTGCAGTATTATGAGATAAAACGGTTTTGAAATTACTTTCAGGAGGGGTGTTTAGATTTTATTTTTAGGGGAATAAAGTGGATGGGTTATTTTTTGGGGGCTGTAACTCTGATATGTCCTCGATAGTGGGTTCCTTTGGGTGGAAGAGGGAGTTTCACCAAAGCAGCCTTATCCTTTGCTTTCTTTGGTTGCTTGGTATCTTTTAGCTTAGCAGGTTCAGGCACATCTGTGGTTCTGCTTCTTAATTTATATTGTTTATGGACCTTATAGACTGCTGCATCATACCCTTCTCTGAAATCAAATGACTCCCCAGATTTGGTTTGAAATTGGTTGAAATTGTGAGTCTCTTGATCATCTTGTGTTAAAAAGGTTTGTTTTTCACTGTTTAAACCCATTAAGTTTATTTGTGTATCCTCTGTTGGTTCACTAGATGTGGAATTTTTAGCATAGTTTTCTTGAAATGGTGTCCTAATGTTTTGATCTGAACCAGCCTTTCCAGTGTTGAAATTTTGATTCTTCCTAAAGTTTGGATTCCTTGCATTGTCATTTGGTTGGGCATCCCAAGAGGATTTTCTTTCTATTGTTTCAACTCTGTCCCCAAGTCTCTCCATTCCATTAATGATAACATCTAATTTTTTCTCAAACAGAGATGGTTCTTCTTTGAAAGTTGTTCTTTTTTCAATTCTGGCCCGAGCTCGTTTAGCATTCAGGTGTTCTTCTACACTAGCTGCTATACTTTGCATCTCCTCTAGACTTGCAAGGGTCCTTTCTCTAAGCTGGTAGGCCACGTCAGCATCAAATCCATCAGGGAATTTGATCAATGCCAAATCTGGCGGGGGTTTACGATTTTGAGGAATAGCACTATACACATTGTTAAATCAGGTGCAGTAGTCATGAATAGTTTCTTGTGAACCTCTTTTCAGGTTATCATATTCTAACAGAAGGTGGAGAGGGTCCTTTTTCTTCTCCCATCTGTTCAAGAAGGCTTGGTAGAGAGATTTTACATTAGCAATAGTGTTTGGGGTGAGGGCTTTGAACCATACTCTCACATCTCATGTCAAACTTTAGACAAAAACTTTCATTTTGACATCATCATCATCAATCTCATAATTTTCAAAATAATCCATCATTTTCTTAGTGTGTTGTTGGGAAATATATGTGCCAGCACCATCAAAATAGGTGATTTTTCCTTGATAATCTTGAGGTATGGCCCCTGGATTTGTAGGTAGTTGCAGGGGGCATATCGATTTTCCATATTTACGGGTATGAATGGGACTACTGGAAGAAGTACAATAGGTTGAGGAACTGGAACAACGGCTAGAGTTTGTGGTGTAGATGATGGAGTGGAAAAGAGGCTTTGGAGTGATAATGGTGAACTAGAAGAGGCTGTTGTGACCACAGAAAGGAATGGTGCCTTTCCGGGAGTAAGCTCAGGTTGGGTTAAGTTTCGCTGAGGTGTTTTAAGATCTAAGTCAGCAGATGGCTGCTGAACTTCCTGATTCCTAAATGTCTTTAGGACTAAATTTGGATTGTCAAAAATAACTAGGGGATTAGGATCTGGATTTGACCTAGTGTGACATATCTTCTTTCTTGGAGCTAGCTTCTGTCAGGAGGATGAAATTATAGTTTTGAAATTGATCTTTGTTTCAGACTCTTGAGACAATTTTATAAAGTCTAATGCTAGACTGGAGATTGACTGAAGTAGCGTTTATTTACTCCTGTAAATGCATAGCAAAGACAGTTTCAAAGGCTGCCTGGCTGACTTCAGGCTCCATCTGTAGCTTTAGAGAGTAAACAACAGTAACAAAAAGGAATTTGAAATCCCTAGGTCCCCAGTGGAGTCTCCAATGATGTTATCACTCAGGTTGTTCCCCAAAGATCATGAGAAAGGGAATATGACCGAGGTAACCACTAACCAATCTTTTAGCTGTGGATTCTAACCAATCTACAACCAGAGAGGGCTCTCTCTTTCAGATTTAGATTTGTTTTTTGGTAGATTTTAGGCTAGTTATGAAACACAAATTTTGTTTGATGTTTGGAAGATAATATTTAGTAGAGCAGGGCTGCAGTATTAGAGAAGTTTAGACCATTGGGTTGATGCATTCCAATAAAACTGAATTTCTCGTTATGGTTTCTTTGACAGAAGGAAAGATTACAGAGCAGGATAGTCATGCACAAAACAATTTTTAGGCAAGAAAAGGGTGAAATGAAGTCAGGGAATGAAAGGCACTTAAGAATCTTTCATTATGCTAGCAAAGGGAAGATGACCAAACATTACTAGGAAGGAGTTAAGGATTCATTAATTATATTCAGAAAGAAAAAACTAGGGAGACAAGAGCAATCAAGAATTCTTGCCTATGCTAGTCTTGTAGAAAACATAGAAAATCACAGGAATTGAACACCAAGTACAACAAAGTAAATTCTGGGTTATTCTTTTTTCCTATAACTTAGAACATGATATCTAGATGGTAAGTAAAATACTGATGCAATAACATGAGAGAAAGGAAAACTTATTGGTCCATGACAAAACATGAGAATTCTATAAGCTGCTCTTCCACCATTAATTCCACAACCAGGCCATTCGCCAGCAAAACATTCCAGGAACTTTTATTTCTGAATAGTTCTCAAAACATACAGCATAGGTCGAGAGTAAATTTCATCAACCAACCCTAATAAATATCTTCATAGAGTATTTATAAAAGAGTTTTTTTACAAAATATCCTGTAGGAAAATATCAAGTAATAAATTTATCCATCTACTTTGACAAAGGAAATAACTGATATGGAAAACCGCGCAGAATGAAGGAGTAACTATGCTACACTGACCACCTTAGGTGTTCCGCTTTTGTTGACTTTTGGGCTCCACTAGCTAGCTGATAGTTGCTTCTTTGATTTATGTTCCCGATGTGTTGTCACTTGCCACATGTGCATGAGTTTGTCTTAATGCCTTTAGCGCGAATTCCCTCCTTTGTTAATTTGATTTTCTGAGAGGTGGCTCTTTGTATTTGAATTTGTTGATGCGTATCTATTCCAAGGGAGAATTACCTAGGAAAAACCTCCAACATTCTTTCCCACCATTGATCTGTTCGAAATTGGTGTCTCTGTAGTTTAATCAATGTTTCATCAGCTTCAGTGTCTGTGTAGTAATTTGGATGGACTTCAAAATGGTGTGCCACTTCATGTTCAATGTAGAACAGATTATCTAATCTGTCATATAAAACCTGTCCAGAGGGAAGCCCTGTGTCATCTGAGCTGCTGGATGATGCTGTAGTTTGATTTGAAACATAAGTATTCACCCTGTGAGCATATTGTTCATGTGTGACCAGTCTCCCACTGCTGGTCAATAAGCTGGGTAAGCCTTTGCTTTGCAATATTGCAAACTTTTCCTTGAAGATGCTTATTTCTGCTTGCATTTCTTGGCACTTCCCTTCTAAAGTCTGTACAAAAGTCCTCATGGTCAACACTTTTTTAACTCTCAAAATTGTATCAGTTCTGCTCTGGATGTCTAAAGCTGCTAACTGTTGTCCAGTATGAGTATTAAAAAAGTGAATTAGTCTATTGGCCTGTTCTGGTTTGTTTGCCAACAATGCTCTGGCTTTCTAAGTCTCAAATTGGGCTATCCCTATTAACTCAATCTAGTCATGAATGGTTTGAATTGATTGCCATTGATCAGTGATAGACTGGCCAATTTTGGCCCACAAAATTGTTTTGATTTCTACCAGAGGCTTGTGGAAAGTAAGGGCCTTCTCCAACTCCTTTATTCTTTTCTCCAAGGCTTTAACTTCTCTAGTTTTTTCTACCATAGTAATCTTTGATTTGTCATAACTGACCTCTATCTTGGCCAGTTTTTCCTTGGCTTCTTTCAACTCTGTCATTTGGAGTTCTAGAGCCTTTATCTCTTTCATTATATCCTCCATACTTAGGCTAGTGTCCTGTCCTGCTGTAACTACTGTTGTTATTGTTTTCGTTGAAGTTGAAGTACCTGCTATTGATGGTTGTTGAGAAGGAAGGACTGTTGTGGTGACTGTAGGAGGAGCAACTACATGAATTGGATATGTTTCTGGTGGTTGGGATGCCACTTCACCTGGATTTTGTTGTAGTTCTACCTCCAAGGCTTTCTCTGTTTGTAGCAGTCTTTCAATCATCCTCATCAATAGACTTACTACGTCCTCTTCTTCTTTCTGTTGTGCAACTTATGTGGTTTGCGGGTGTATTGTAGTTGGTAGCTTGAGTTGCCTTCTCAGGGCTGCTATATCTTCTTCTTTCTTTTTTATCAAGGCCTGGATGCCCTTAGGATCCTTGGGATCATGTCCCAATTCCATGATGATTTCCTCCAAGGATTTAATTCTGTTATCTTTAGGTAATGAGGATGCTTTCTCCAATTCCAATTGGGCAGAAGTATTATAAAGTGAATTTTGTAATCTGTGGGCCAATATTTCTTTATCTACCAAGGTGGAGTACACCATTTCTCCAGTTTGTTTGTGTAACTCAATCTGGTCCATTAGATGGATTTCTTTAGCAAGGACTTCCAGATTGGTTCTGATGTAATCAGCAGTCGACTGGGGCTGCAACGTTGTAGGCTTGAAGTGACTAAGGGTCATTTTCCCTTCTTGGATATCACAGGCTACCATTAGCCTATGTTGATTGGTAGGGGCCATTCTTAATAATTGATTATACAGCTGCAACCTTACTGGCTCATTTCTGGCTTTGATTTTAGTGAATTCTTTTTTTGATATCAGAGCCTTGCTTGCTCTACTGCCTGGTCGATGTAACCTCCACACCATGTTGTCCCTCTTGCCTTTGCTGAAGTGAGCTAGTTGAAGTTTCCAAAAATGAGGGAACCTACTATCCAGTTGTTTCCTCTGGCAATTCTTCTTCTGAATAAGGATTTAATCTTTGTCTCATTTCCCCTTGTTGTTTCATTGTGGGTGTCTCCTCCTGTCTATCTCTTTTCTTGGCCCTTTCCTCATTGAGAGGAGTTTGTAGCACAAGTATTTCAGGTGCTTTTGTTTGTGTTGAGGGCCCTTGCCCTTGATTTTGTCCTTCTGTTTTATATGGCCAGTCTTCCATTGTATCTTGCTGATCTGAATGCTATACCTCCTTGCCTTTGGATGTCCCTGTAAGTGGAGAACCTTCTTGGGCAGGCTGCTGGGAAGTTGTGGTAGATGATGTGCCCACTCCAATATGTTGAGGCAATGTGAAAGTGACCTGTTTTATAGGCGTCTGGCACTAAATGGAGTTGCAGAGTGAGCTGAGGGGGTGGGTTCGCTGGTTGAACTTGCTTGGGTGGCGGACTGGAGTGTTGATGGAGAGTTGAATGTAATTCCCATGCATAGTCTCCGCAACATGATAAAACATAATAAAACAAAAAACTATGATTTTCATGACTTTTGACAAAATTTGGGCTCTCTTGGCGCCTTTTTGGGATGATGTCATCATGACGTAGCTTTGTCGTGTAGCGAGATACGGGAGGTGATGTAGTCGATGACATGGACGGGTGATAGGGCAGACACGGTAGACAAAAAAGTAATGGGGGCGCTGATGCAGGTACAGACGTGGTGGATGACGTGCGCGGCAGGAACGGGAGGTGGTATGCGGTGTCCATCGGACTGCTTTTTGTACGGGGGCGGTTTATGTCAGAGTGGCCCGATGCAATGGAAAGAGGACACGCGTCCGAGGGTATGGTAAGAAAACCGCTTTCTATCGGGAGCTAACGGTTGGACATGGGGACGGCTCTGAAATTTACGAGAGCCATTGGATGTGGAGGGTGCGATCCAACAGTTGACAGGAGGTGTAAGTGGCGGCGGTTTATGCCATGGGACCCGTGCTAATATTTAGCCTTTAAACAGTTGTTTGACAGGGTTTAAGCCTTAGGTTATGGGTTTAATGAATGCGGTTATTTAATTAATTAGATATTAATTAAATCCCATTACTTTTGTGTGGCAGACTATGGTTATTTATTTAACTGGAGGTCAAACAAATCCCGGCAGAATAGGTGGTGGGTTGTAATTGGTCCCGGGTGGACCAATGACTCCCGGAGAAATAAAGTATAGCCATATTAGGCCGGCGTGGGATATTTACAACATTTTTGGGTTTTTTGTGTTTTTTAATACATAATAGGGGAGGGGAAATATAAGGGGGAGTTAAATAATAAAGTTAAAGAGTCAATATGAATATGAGGGGAAGCGCTAGGTGCTTGAAATTGAATCACCTAGGCTTGGGGGTGTGGGGAGAAATAAGATTTTACACAAGAAATGTGGCTTTTAGATCTTAAGCAAACCTGCAATTTCACTTAAGTTTTCATGGAAATGGAGCGAAGTTAAGAGTTTTTGAGCAGATCTCATTCTCTTTAAGGGATGTCAGTGAATGACTATTGTAAGGGCGGAGAGGGGAAGTTAGACATGCAACATCAAATCTGTCATTACACCTTTACCTTGATACTTTGAAATATCCATGAAGAGATCATATTAATAAAAGGCACTAGTGATAGGCCTGTTTCTGCAACCTCAAAACTGCCTACCCATGCTACAATTCCTAACATTTTTTCTTCATTTTGATTGGGTGCACTTGAACTAACAAACCCTGTTTTTCCTCTTTTCTTTTGGCTACCTTCTTATCTAGATCTACCCTTATTTCCTCCAAGGGCTCAGATTAAGCAATTGAGACCCTTTGCTTCTCTACCTAGTTATTGATCTGCCAAGCTTGAACTATTTGGACAGACCTTCATTCTCTATTCTACAATAGGAAATTTAAGTATGGACTGGTCCAGATTGAACTATTGGGCCATCCTTTAAATGTGATAAAAAAACAATGTTTGCACATTATGAACTTGCCTTGCACAAACAGGAGAGTAGTGGCATTTTGACTGGCCACTTTCCTGGTCTTTCTTTGGGGTTCATCTTCTTTTTTCTTTTGTTGACCAATTCATTATTCTTTCCCTTTGGTTTTTGCTTTTAGGGCATACCCTCTTTACATCTCTTAGATCTCTGATTCTTTTGTGGAAATATGGAACCTTTGCAGCACGAAAAGGATGATCATATTTGGCACTTCCATAGTCAATCATGAGAAATGAAACCTATTGATATAGGAACCTAATAGTTTCCACCATCACCAATAGTTATATAGATTGGGGCTGATATGTATTTTGTAGGTGAACAATCTCCATTTATAATATTATATGGTATATTTGAATACTGATACAATCACTCGTATGACCATATGTGCCATAGCAAGCCAAGGAATAAAATCATATAAGTCAACAGTTGATACAATTCGATCCCCATGAATGGAGGGTTTTAGTATAGGAACAAAGAATGTGAGTTCAGTCTAGCAATCCTTCGGAGTGCAGAAAGCCCATTGTAACTAGTGTAGGAATCCCAATACATGGTGTAGGTAGGTAAGTGCAATGGTGCAAGCATGTGAATGCACTGGTGCAGGCATGTCCCAAAGTATAATAAAAACATCTTTAATCTTGCAACATATAAGCCTTAATTAAACTCACATTAATGCTATTTTAATCATGTTAAAACAAAGTAGCAAAGACTCTTCAAAAATAATCATTTAGCCAATTGATATCATGGGAGAAACAGATAAAAAATAGGACAAAATGGAGACCCAACAGTTTGATGAGCCTAGATCATTGGAGGAGGCCATTCGAAAACTAAAACATTACTATGAAAAATCGAAGCACATATTTGATACTAAGATAGATTGGAAAGCTAATGCCAAGAACAAAGGAAAATGGGACAAGAAGTGAGCAAGACCACAAGATTCAAGAAAAAAGGAGAATGTTGCACCACCTAAGAGGTTCAATGCATCAGATAGAGGATAGGGAAATCAGTGTAAGGAGAAGAATAAGGAGCCCATGCAGTGTTGGAATTGTGGAGGGGATCATCTCAAGAGAGTTTGTCCATAGTATCATAGTGATAGATCTCGAATATACAATGTGTAGGAGGCGCATACTATTGGGGATGTTGGTCAGAGCATTCCACGTATCTATGCAGCATTGGATAACAAACAAGAAAATCATCAAGCATCTATCATTGAGATGGATGATAAGTTTTATGATCAAGTTATTTCTATTTTGATTGACCCTAGATCTACTTATAGCTATGTTATTCTTGACATGGTGGATAAGTGTGGTTTGAGTAAGGAATTGCATGCATAGTCTTGGTTAGTTTAGTTGGCTATAGGTATGAAGAAGTGAGTTCACCATTTGGTAAGAGATTGTGCATTTTATTTGAATGGTATGCCTACCATAGAACATTTGAATGTATTATCTTTGGGTTCATACAATATGTTGTTGGGCATGGATTTCTTGTATCCCAATAGAACCAAGGTAGATTATTATGAAAAACCCATTGAATGTGTCGATGGCAATGAAGAACCAAGAGTCTTACAATTAAAGAAGAAAGCCACATCAGTTAGGATGGTGAATTTATGCAAGAAAAAGGCAGTTGTAGGAAAGGGTGTAAGCTATTTGTAGTGCACATTTCTAGTGACAAGGGTAAGGAAGTTGAGTATGTAGATGTTTTGAGTAGGCACCTAGTTCTACAACAGCTCAATGATGTATTTCTTGAGGATATTTTAGAGTTTCCACCTCAGAGGGAGGTAAACTTTTCTATTGAGTTTGTGTAAGGGGAAAATCCAACATCAAAAGCACCTTACAGGATGATCACCATGGAAAATCTTAGGGGCTAATATTTGCTGAGTGGGCTAATTTTCCATGATTTTCCATAAAAAAGATTCACCAATTTCCAATTTTTATAAACGATGATTCGCCTAAATTTTAGAATATAAAATTATTTTATGTTAAAAATCGCCACCATTATAGAGAGGCTATACATAAAATTATTATAAATTTGAATAATTTTACAAATATATCAATGAACATTTTATATTCTGCATATTAGGGATTAGTGAGATTCAGCAATGTTTTTAAACGTCAAGAAAATTTTCCATCCTTAAAATTTTCCTTCATGAGCACACATGAGTTGGCATACTTAAAGTCACAGTTGAAGGAAATGTTGGACAAGGGATACGTTAGGCCAAGTGTATCACCATGGGGTGCACTAATATTGTTTGTGAGGAATAAATATGGTACTTTCAGATTATAATTTACTAGAGGCAATTGAACAAAGTGACTATTAAGAACATATATTCGTTATTGAGGATTGATGATTTGTTCGATCAATTGAAGGGACCAGTAGTGTTCTTGAAGATTGATTCGAGATCCTTCATTAGGTCTGCATCAAATAAGAGGACATTTACAAGGCCGCATTCAGGACCAAGTATGGACATTATGAGTTAGTTGTAATTCCTTTGGCTTAACTAATGCTCTAGCTACATTTATGTGCTTGATGAATAATGTGTTGTGTCTATATTTGGATAAGTTTGTTATTGTGTTTGTTGATGATATACTGGTATATTATAAAAATGAAAATGAGCATGCCGAATATTGAGCAATAGTGTTGAAATAGTTGATAGAGCACTGGTTGTATGTTAAGCTCGACAAGTGCAGCTTCTTTCAGAATGATATACATTGCTTGGGGAATGTTGTCTCCAAGGAAGGCATTCCAGTAGATATAGAAAAGATAAGATCCATCATGGAGTGGGTAGCTCCCAAGAATACAGATGAGGTGAGATATTTTATGGGTTTGGCAGGTTACTACAGGAGGTTCATCTGAAACTTCTAGCAGATTCCTTATCCTATCACATCATTGTAGTGGAAAGGTAAGAGGTTTGAATGGACATAGGAGTGTGAGGCTAGTTTTGAGTAGCTCAAACAATTTTTTATGCGTGCACCAGTGTTAAATATTACAGATCTAGAAAAAGAGTTTGTAGTGTGCACAGATGTTTACAATAGAAGACTTGGTGGAGTCCTTATGCAAGATGGATAGGTGGTATGCTATGACTCATGAAAAATAAATAAGCATGAGAAAAACTACCCCGCACATGATCTTGAGTTGGAAGTGATTATACATCCATTGAATATGTGGAGACACTATCTTATGGGCAGGAGATTTACATTGATGAGTGATCATAGTGGTTTGTGGTACATATTTGACTAACTGAATCTAAAAGGTAGGAAAGGTTGGTGGTTGGCTACAATCAGTGAGTTTGATTTTGAGATCACGGATTCTCTTAGATGGTAGGCACAGGTAAATCACTTAGCAACAATGATCTCTTATGGGACAGACTTACATGACAAGATCTTGCAAGCAGGATAGCAGGATGTTAGATATATGGATATTGTGCACAAGCTGTAGCAGAGTACAAGTACATGTGATAGTACAAGTACAAGTATAGGTACAAGTGCAGGTACAGGTACAAGTGTACAGGATATGGATTATTGTCTTATGACGAATGGACTGGTTAGATTCAGGTATAGGATATATGTGTTAGATGATAGTGATCTCAAGAGGGTGATCTTGAGGGAGTTTCATGTGAAACCATATTCAAGTCACCTAGATTATCAGAAGTCACTGACAACAGTAAATATATTTTACTATTGGCCGAACCTGAAGAGGGATGTAGCAGAGTTTGTGGCAAGATGTTTTGATTTTTAGTACGTGAAGGTAGAGTGTAAACATCCATGTGGATTGCTATAGCTGATTGCAATTCCATAGTGGAAATGGGAGATCATTTCCATGGATTTCAACACACGTTTGTCAAGGACAGGGAGACACAACGATTCCATCATGGTTGTTTTGGATAGGTTAACAAAGCTTGCACACTTCATTCTAGTGAAGTCTACATTCTCAGCGAGCGATGTAGCACATGTATTCATCAAAGATGTGGTCAAATTGCATGTTGTTGTTGGGTGTGGTTTTTATACCTATTTCCTACACTTTCTTTCCCCAGTTTTGATCCTCTTTCCCTCCAGGCCAATGAAACTTCACATGTTAATCACCCTTTTTCTCATTATATACAACCTATTTCATTGTCATGTTATTTTTCCATGTTTTGATGAATATACCAATGACATATTCCTTTTTGTGGCTAACTGGAGTAAGAATTGGAGAATTCTTTTGGATCCTCTTATTTTTTTCAGGTGTTTATTGCGAGAATGAGGTTATGGAGTGAACAAGCCATGCTGATCAGTCTTACAGTAGTGTAGAGAAGACTGTTGTTACACTTTGTATGCTGTTACAAATTGTTGTTACACATTGTATTCTATTATAGGTGTTGTTGTTACAACACGTGTTGTTAAAGATGATCGTTGTTACACCTCAGATGTTGTAACAAGGATTTTGTTACCTAGTGATTGTTGTTACATCCCAAACCATCATTTGACCGCAGGACATTGTTGCACCATAGCTGGCAAAGTCGTGGGTATTATTCCATGCAATAGCTGTCGAAAGTTATGAATTGTTTATTTAGAAGTAACAGATCCAAATGGTTGTGATCTTAACCAATGTATCTGAATATCATCTTTATTTAGGCACAAGTTATAAAAATTCCTATTTTATGATCAATGTCAGAATCGTGAGATTCTCATGACTGATCTATTCTTGATTTTGGGTATGTA
This sequence comes from Pinus taeda, assembly GCA_000404065.3. NCBI lineage: Eukaryota > Viridiplantae > Streptophyta > Pinopsida > Pinales > Pinaceae > Pinus > Pinus taeda. The sequence goes on from APFE031612954.1 coordinate 208,323, forward strand.
ATGACTATAAGAGAAACTCAATCTCTCATATACGGGGACAACATATAAAGCATTGTTATATTGATCTTGTAACTTTTAATTATTTTTAATATTGAAGACACTACGATGATGCTAATATCTTTTCTCATTTGGTTCTTTTATTAATCTCGTGTTCATTCCTGTGCCCCTGCTAGGGAGGAAGGGCCCTCCTCTTTAGCAGGGATTGCAGTGGTAGAAGTAGATGTATATTATTGTTTCTTTTATTATTGTATGGTTTTCTATTGTTGTTGTATAAATTGTAGAATATATCTACTTTAGTTCCAAAATTATGTTATGTTGTTACACTAGTTTGATTAAAGAAGTATGGTAGTTGACCAGCTAGTGTAGTTATTAGTTCAATGTGTGGCATGCCCTTGTTATGGTAATTGTGAAGTGTGATTTCATTTTTGTAGAGTGTTTTAATTTCTACATGAATGATTTAATTTCTGCAATTGATTTAGTGGAATTATTTACTGTTTTTCTATTTTTATTCTTGGTTGTAATGTATCGGCACAAATAGTGTAAACTCCATTGAAACAAAAAGACCTACCCTATGTTTAAAATTAAATGGTTGCAGTCTTGTTCAATTAGGATTGATTAAAACATCACTACATTTTGGTGTTGTTTTTAAGGATGACAATTAACGATATAGTCATCCAATTTGTTTGTTTGATGATAGAGTGTTCCCAGTCCACAATCGTTGGGTGGTAAGACGAGAGGTAATAACCTGTGCATCGCTCTAACATACCTAGGTAGGCTCACTGTTGTGATTACTAGGGAACTTAGGGTGTGGAATTTTGGTGTTTTCTTAAAGCGTGTCTTCATCTCTTCAGTTGCTGGGTGGGAAGATGAGAGGTAAGAACCTGCGCATCGCTCTAACGTACCTGGGTGGGCTCACCACTGTTGAATACTGAGACACTTAGGGTGTGAATTAATACACATAGGGTCCATGTGTGCAACTCTAAGAATTATAAAGATACCAAAAATAACCCCCCACTCTAATTAGTCAGAGGAAAAATGGTTTGTAAAAAGCAAAGGAAGAGTGTACATTTGGGAAGGAAAACATTTATCTAGGAACTGATCTCAAAGGCCGTAGAGTCTCTAAAATGTATTCAAAATATCATCCAATTTCACCTTTATTGCCACCATTTCACTCACATGTCACAACTCCATGGCCATATAACCTTTCATTAGCATTCATTTTCATAATTATATGGGTTCCATTTGTGTTTTCCAAAAGTTAATGATTTCTAGTATTATAAGTGAATTTATGGTTAAAACTTAGAAAAATGACATATACTTGCTAATACTTAAAAGTTTCTTGAGTTTCATGACATGTGTAGGTCATTTTGAAGCTTCTAAGGCACCCTTATGTGGCCTCAAATTCTCAAATTCGAATTCCCTTCAATATATGGAAGAAGATTTCGATAAATTTCAAAGAGGATATGTGTCTCATCATTACCTATTTAAGTTGTAACTCTATGAGATTTTCTAGGGATCTAGGGAGAGAATAATAGGCCTCCATTAATGAGGTAGCTTCTTATGTTTTTGTATAGATAGGAGAGACTCCTCCTTTCAAAGGCATGTGTAAAGTTTGGGGAAATGCTCATGTTTTGAATATAGAATTTGGATTTGGCACCATGCTCATGAGTGATGTTCACTTTGATTTGGTTATGCTTGCATTTGGAGCCTCTCAACTTTCCATCCCTCATGCTTTTGGATTGGCCACCTATAATGTGTGAGATTTATTGTTTTTCATAGATTAAGATTTATTGCTTTCATATATTAAGATTTATTTATTTCATATCTTTTCCTGTGTGAGAGGTTAAGAGTGATTGTTTTTATTTTATTTCATATCTAGAGGTTAAGAGCGATTGTTTTTATTTTCTTTCACATCTAGAGGTTAAGAATGATTGTTTTTTCTTTCATTTTATGTCATGTGGTTTTGATTATTCATTTCATAGGATCCTGATTTGATAATTCACACATGATACCTTAGAGTAGAATTCATTTCATGCAATTTCATTTATGAAAGAGTGGTGTGCTTTTCAATTCCTGCAAGTGTAGTAGATTAAGACTTCAATTCCTGCAAGTGTGAAAGATTAAGATTTCAATTCTACGAGATGTACTATAATTTCTTTTGAATTGATTGTTTAATTAGAATAGGTGAATTTCGTTTTTTTTTATTTCGTTTTGTAGTTAGATTGATCTAAATTGGAAGTTAATTTCTAGCATATACAGTGCACGCACGCTCCGCAGGTTTTACAAAATCCCTGGCAACGGCGCCAAAATTTTGAGGAAAATTAATTACCTATCATTTCCTTACAAAGAGTCGCATGTTTCCTTCACATTTTCCATTTATATTTTCCATTGACATTTTTCATAATTTCCATTCATAAAGACATTCAACTCGCTTACATGCCAATTTATCCTTTTTCTTTCTGTTCGCTTGTTTACCCTCTTGTCATTTTCTTTTCCATTAAATAAACCTTGATCCACTACAAAATTTTTCATTCATAGTCATTCCAAAATCATTGTTTCATACTCATGTTAGATGATGGAGGATTCATTAAGGCCTCCCTTCTAACAAGTCGTGGCCTGTCGACATCAACACATTATGTAGGTTCAGGGCTAGAGTCCTTATTAGTACCTTGAGGCTTGTATGCATCAATGACATGTTTTTTCACTGACAATCATGGGAATACATCAATGTCCCTTGATTGTTAGATCTTGCAAATGGCTTGACATCAGCTCACCTATTTTCACTTTGCAAGATGCACTTAGGTACCTTGGCAATTGTTGACATTAATGGCTATTTCACCTCGCATTGGTTAATGGCATCCATTAATGACCGGTAATCCAATGACTTCTCTTCATGCCAACAACAACAAATTCATTCATATGACTAGAATTTTACCATTAGGTTTTGTAGCACGTGAAGACTATATCATTTCAACATTTTGCAGTAGATACAACAGATTTAGTGGTAGAAATAAAGAATCCAGTTTCACCACCTCATCCACCATTTATGCAACCAATAAGCAGAAGAAACTGTACATTCTATTCCATGATCCAACATCAGCTACAAATTCTCTACATATGCACAGCCTGTCCATTTCCTAGGTAAGTAAAGGTATGTTCTTTTCTGGCTTTTAATCATAGAATTCCTTGAATACTAAAATTATAATTTTTGAAAAATACTTCACCATATTTCCTTTCTCATTTCAAAAAACAAACAAATAGTAAACATCTTTAGTTCGGGGGGAAGGGATATCCATTTATTATCACATCCATATCACTTCATTTCATCCTAACATACTTGTCCTAATCAATTATGATTGCATTATGGTTCAAAAGTTATGTGATTTGCAAATAAATGCCTAAGTGATGAGCATATTATATGGTTGATTCAAAGATGCATTCTTAAATATGGTCAATGAATCTTGTTGCAACAAAAAGAAACAAGGTATTGAAACACAAGAACCAATGCCAATTAAGATTTGGTTGTCACACAAGAACCAACCAAACATGTTGCAATTCAATGTATGGCAAGGAATACTTTGCAGAAATAAATGAAATTGTTGAATGCAAAGTTTAAGGACAATTGATATAAGCAAAGCTCATTCAAAAGAAAATCACGACTAAGAAATGTAGTAGAATGCATGAGGACATGCAATAATGTCAGTTAGGGGGTATTTAGAGTCTCCAAAACATATTCAAAATATCATCCACTTTCACCATTATCACCATGATTTCATTCACTTGTCACAACTCCATGAACATATAACCTTTTATTAGCCTCCATTTTCATAATTATATGGGTTCCATATGTGTTTTCCAAAAGTTAATGATTTCTAGTAGTATAAGTGAATTTATGGTTAAAACTTAGAAAAATGACATATACTTGCTAATACTTAAAAGTGGCTTGAGTTTCATCACGTGTGTAGGTCATTTGGAAGCTTCCAAGGCACCCTTATGTGGCCTCCAATGCTCAAATTCAGATTCCCTTCAATATATGAAAGAAGATTTGCATAAAGGTAAAATAGGATATGTGTCTCATCATTACCTATTTAAGTTGTAACTCTATGAAATTTTCTAGGGATCTAGGGAGAGAATAATGGACCTCCTTTAATGAGATAGCTTCTTATGTTTTTGTATAAATAGGAGAGCCTCCTACTTTCAAAGGCATGCGTAAATTTTGGTGAAATGCTCATGTTTTGAATATAGAATTTGGATTTGGCACCATGCTCATGAGTGATGTTGACTTTGATTTGGTTATGCTTGCATTTGGAGCCTCTCAACTTTGAATCCTTCACGGTTTTGGATTGGCCACCTATAATGCATGAGATTTATTGTTTTTCATAGATGAAGATTTATTTCTTTCATAGATTAAGATTTATTTATTTCATATGTTTTCTTGTGTGAGAGATTAAGAGTGATTGTTTTTATTTGCTTTCATATCTAGAGGTTAAGAGCGATTGCTTTTATTTGCTTTCATATCTAAAGATTAAGAATGCTTGTTTTTTATTTCATTTTATGTCATGTGGTTTTGATTATTCGTTTCATAGGATCTTGATTAGATAATGCACTGATGATCCCTTAGAGTAGATTTCATTTCATGCAATTTCATTTCTGAAAGTGTGGTGTGCTTTTCAATTCTTGCAAGTGTGAAAGATTAAGATTTCAATTCCATGAGCTATACTATAATTGTAGGATAATTTCTTTTGAATTGATTGTTGAATTAGAATAGGTGAATATGGTTTTTTTTTTATTTCGTTTCATAGTTAGATTGATCTAAATTGGAAGTACACACATGGTTTGCAAGTTTTACGAAACCCCTAGGTTGATAATTAAATGATAGGTAATTAATTTGCCTCAACAAAGGCAGAAAAAGAACAGTGAAATTCCCAAAGGGACACAAGGAAAACAAGGCTGCAAAAGGCTACTACTCCCATAACAAGGACAGAAACCTTTGATTCCTCTATCTCGAGCCCATACTATTCTAAAGCTAGCGAAAATACTCCCAAGATTAAGCATTCAATTCAGGAATAGTAGGGGGAAGCTAGTAACCAGAACCTTAGGACTGAGGGACAAGTGGAAACTGAAGAGGGACATAAAAAACCTGAAATAGGAGAGAACCTATTGGTTTATCAATATCCAAATTCAGGTAGTGTAGTGAAGCAACTAGCCCTGAAGTTGCCTGAGCCATCAATTTCACCTGCAAGACAATCACAAGAACAATTTGAATAATGTTTGTAATAGAAAGGATTAGCAATGGGGGACAACAATGAAAACAACACTAAAACAGATGCTACTGTCACCACATTTGAGTTCCCAGTAGGGGATATCAAAGGTGAGGTTCCCATGAAAAATATTCCTTTATCATCATTACCATCCTTTCAAGGAATGACTGTAGAAGACCTTGGCACCTTCTTATTTGAATCTGATGTATTATGTAGGAGTTATGATTATGTTTCAGATGCTTAGAAATTAAAATTATTTCCTCCTATGCTAAAAGGAGAATCCCTGAGATGGTTCATAGGGTTAAGCTCTGCTTCTATTCGAACATAGAGCACTATGAAGGAGACATTTTGATCAAAGTATCAATATTATTGTAGAACCAGGGACTTAAAAGAAGAATTCAGGATGAAACAAAAGGAGGATGAGAGCCTAGAGGAATACATAAAGCAGTTTCACTATAATTTGCAGAGGTTTGAACAGAGTGATTTAGATCATGAGATCTTGAAGACCATATTTATAAGAAGAATGAGGGACGACTTCCTTCATACCTTGAATCTACTAGGAAAAGGGGACATATCTGATGAACAGTTTGCCAAAATTGTAAAGCTCTGTCTAAGGTGCTCTAGAGGATCGTCAAAGGGAAGAAGCACAATCTGAGATGCCTCTGCTTGAATACAAAAGTTTGCAAGTGGAGGAGTAACCATAGTAGAGATCGGGAATTTATTCAAAAAATTCAAAACCGACATCCTCAGTACTCTATCTGCCTAGATAATGATAGCATAGATAGAAAAGACACAATGAGAAGCTAATACACCTCTAACTATGTTCTATCTGAATTGTTGGAAGAAACATCCCTTAAGGGAGTGTGAAATGAACAACATCAGCTTGTGTAACATTTGTGAGCTAGAACATTCTATAGATCAATGTCCGGAGCTTCCTAGAATGAAAGCAGTACTTAGAGAATCGAGTGAAGAAGTTAAGTCCTCATATTTCATCGCACCTAAGAGACTATGGTAGCCATGACCTCCAGGTATGTCCCAAGATTTTTCTTCTTTTAATTCATGGAATAATGCATATAACACTTAGCAATATCCATGGAAATACTCTGATATTTATCTAGCATAGTTTCCTTCACCCTGGAACTAGTGGTCCCCCTCTCCCTCTATTCAATATCCTCCATCTCAACCATACCCTTGGAATCAGAACTGGAGGGGGAATACTCAGAGTACAACTCCACCTAGATTACCAATGCAACAACAACTACAATTGCCCCCTTTCCAAACTCTTACTTCGACACCTCTTGTTTGACCCCAACTAGTTGTGCAACCTAACCCTAAGCTAAATAATAAAGCAACCCAGAGCATAGAGGATCTGACTACCTTCCAGACTTACCTTATTACTCTTGTCAGACTTAATGAAATTCAACTATAGTCGGGTAAGGTAACTAAACCAAATCACTTCCCTATCATTACCGAGGAGGAATGTGAACCTTCCAAAGGAGGTACAGTAGATGTAGAGGTAGTTGTTACACCTATAACAAATGATACAAAGAAAATTGTAACCTCTGTAACAACCAACCTAAGAATAATTGTTACTCATGTAACAAACAACTCGAATAAGGCTGACACACCTATAGAAACCAAGTTGACTATTATGACTCAAAATTATCCATATCCTCAGAGATTAACTGAGACTATAATGACCTCATAATCGGAATCCAATTTCCTTAGGGAGTTGCAAAATATACACGTACGAATTCATTTTCTACAAGCTCTTAAAGAAATACTTATTTATTCTAAAATAGTATGAGACCTGTGCATTAAGAAACTTGGAAGGAGTCCTAAGGACCATCCTACCATACACATGATGGAAAATTATTTGAACTAATGTCTGCTAAGCCTCTTCTAACCAAGTATAATGATTTGGAAAGCCCAACGGTTACTGTCTCTATTAATCACCAACCCATATTAACAAATGCATTGATTGATCTTGGGGCTTCCATTAATGTGATGACAAAGGACCTCTTTACCACCCTAGGGTTACATGGGCTTAGACATACTCCTAATATACTTGAATTAGCAGATAGGTCCCATGTTAAATCGAAGGGGGTAATAGAAGACATAGTAATCACAATAGCTTCGTGGAGGTATCCTAATCACTTTCTTATCCTACAAACCAAATCCAATTTGGGGGGATATCCTTTGATACTAGGGAGACCTTGGCTAGCCACTGTAGGTGCATTCATAGGATGTAGGTGTAGATCTATGGTGATCTCAAATGGACAGGCTACAAAGAACCTTAATCTTTACCCCCGAAAACCAAATATAGATTTGTACAATCCCTGGTGGGATGAATTTGAAACCTTATTGGATCTTTCCCTACCACTCCTCACTTTAGGAAAAGCCTAGTATTTCAAGGATGAGATAGAATATGATATCATTAATTTTTTAATTAGTAACTCACTTTTTTCTGCTTCTATTGAAAATTCAAGGGAGGAATAGGAGGTAGAAGATATAAACTTTGAAAAAATTAGAATCAATCCACACACTGACAGTAGTCCAATCAAAATAGAACCAGGAAATGTTTTGAACATTAACCCCAACCTCACTGCTGAGCAAGACCAACTGCTATTACAGTTGTTACAAAAATATAAGAAGGAATTTGCATGGGACTATACAGATATGAAAGGGATTCATCCCAACGAGTGAACTCACTACATTTATTTGAAATATGGATGCAAACCAATTAGACAACCACAGTGCCACATGAACCCTACGCTTAAGGAGGTAGTGAAGGAAGAATTACAAAAACTATTGAGTGCTAGCTTTATTTATCCAATATTTGACAGACAGTAGGTGTCTCTGCTTGTCATTGTTCCTAAGAAGAATGGAAAGTGGAGAGTCTATGTGGATTACAAAGAACTCAATAAGGCCACTCAAAAGGGCCATTTTCCTTTACCATTCATAAATCAAGTCCTTGACACCCTTTCTAGGAAAAAGTGTTTTTTCATTTCTAGATGGGTTTAATGGCTACAACTAGATACAGATTGCTCCCGAGGATCAGGATAAAACAACCTTTACTTGCCCTTGAGGAACTTTCGCATATAGAGCACTCCCTTTTGGACTATGTAATGCAGCAGCAACTTCTCAAAGGGAATACTAGGAATTTTTTCTGATTTGTTTAATTGTTGCCTTGAAATCTTCATGGACGATTTTACACCTTATGGTGATGCTTTTGAAACAACATTAGCTAATTTAGAAAACGTGTTGGAACATTATGTATAGACTAATGTTTATTTGAGAACCGAAAAATGTCGCATGATGATGACTAAAGGGATCGTATTAGGACACTACATTTCTGCTGACGGGATCAAGGTAGACCCTACTAAAATAGAGGTAATTCTAATAATTCCAACTCCCAAGATGCAAAAAGAGGTGTGTAGTTTCTTGGGACATGTAGGGTATTACAAAAGGTTTATAGAAATTTTTAAATTCAAAAATTCCATTGCCATTGTTTTCTTTGCTCATGTAATATATCGACATTTTGTTGACAAGAAAGTGTGAGCAAGTCTTTTTGAAGCTAAAATGTTGTAAATAAGCAACTTCGGTTTTACATGGACCTAATCGAGAACTTTCGTTTCACATAGCTATAGATGCATCTAATATTGTTGTAGGTGTTGTTTTGAGTCAACTGGAGGACAAGAAAACATATGCTATTTATTACATAAGAAAGAATTTGACTCAGGATGAGCTCAATCACACAGTGACCAAGAAGGAATTCTTAGCAATAGTGCACACCATCAATAAATTTTGACATTATATCACTGGGTATCAAGTATTTGTACACACTGACCACTCTTCCACTCTTTTTTTAATGAATAACCTAATTACCAATGGTAGAATTACGCATTGGTCATTGTTGTTACAGGAATTTGATAGCATACACTACAAGAAAAAAGGACATTGGTGAGGGGAAAAAAATGTCACCATAAGCTCATTGGTGATAGTCAAAAGAGCCTTCGTCACCAAAAACTGAACATCACAAAAGGTGGCATCACCAAAAGTATAGGTGTTATAGTGACATTCAAAGTCTATCACCAATAATGATTTATAATGACGGATAGTGACCGTCACCATTTCATATGAGCAATGGTGATGGATCATAGCCTCCATCACAAAAAATTGAACGTCACCAAAGGTGGTGCCGCCAAACGTATAGGTGTTGTAGTGACATTCAAAGTCCATCACAAATAATGATTTATAATGACGGATAGCAACCATCACCATTTCATATGAGCAATGGTGACGAACCATAGCCTCCATCATAAAAAGCTGAACGTCACCAAATGTGGCATCACCAAAAGTATAGGTGTTATGTTGACATTCAAGGTCCGTCATGAATATTGATAATAATGATGCATAGTGACCGTCACCATTTCATATGAACAACAATGATTTATTGTGATGGATCTTCCATGGACGTCACTATTAGTGCATATATATGGTGACGTTCATTGACCGTCACCAAAACCCACATTGCTAGAAGAATAGGTGTTGTCGTGACATTCAAAGTCCATCACAAATAATGACTATAATGATAGACAACGACCATCACCATTTCATATCAACAAGAACAATTTATGGTTACAAACCTTTGAGGGCCATCATTATTGACGTGTATATATGGTGGTGTTCGTTGACCGTCACCATTTCATAGTTTGGTGAGGGTCGAAAAATGTCACCAAAGCTCATTGGTGATGGTTAAAAGAGCCTCCGTCACCAAAAATTGATCGTTGCTATTCCATATGGATGTCAGGGCACGATGGAATTGAACCACCAACCTCCTGCTTTTGCAGCAGGTGCTCTTCCATTGAGCTAGCACCCTTTAAAGAATTAGACTTTTAAAAATTAGAACTTGAAACTTCATAAATTGTAAATTCTACAACTTTCAATAAATTGAAGTCTCGACAATATTTTACTAAACAAGAAAAGCAACATTGAAGTTGCAAGTCCCTACCTAATGGTTATGGAAGTTAAGAAAATTTGGTGGATAGAAAAAAATTATGTATAAGAGAATCAATATGTTCAGTTGAATACTCAATTAGAAGTGAAACTCTGAAGACATTTATAATCTATAAATGACCTATAACTATCATATACACCAAATATTGCGAAGGAAATGTCATAAGTTAATAGCATATGGAAGAAGAACATTGATGAAGATAGATGCAATATGTTATAAGTTGAGTGAAAGAAAAATCTCAATGTTGTTGTTGTTTGGTGTTTAGATATCTGAATGATATCTAAAATTTTGTGCAAATGTAACACGGATCTCTAGAAACCATGAATGACATATATATATATACATATATATACATATA
>APFE031612954.1:228837-240708 GCA_000404065.3 Pinus taeda
TTTGTTCTAAGAAGTATTTAAGGCTATCATGATCCTTTTTTACCTTGAAGAGTCTTCCCATTAGGTAGGGTCACAATTTCTTAAGTGCATGGAGTATTGCCAACATTTCCTTCTCATAAATAGCTTTGCTTAAAAACTTTCCCTTTATTGGACGACTTTCAAAAGTAATGGGTCTTTCATCTTGCATTAGAACAACACCAATTCCATTTCCTAAAGCATCACATTCCACAATAAAGGTTTTCCTGAAGTCCGGTGTAGCTAATCTTTAGAGGATAATCTTTGTTCTAAAAATTATTTAAGGCTATCATGATCCGTTTTTACCTTGAAGTGTCTTCCCATTAGGTAGAGTGGCCATTTCTTAAGTGCATGGAGTATTGCCAACATTTCCTTGTCATAAATAGCTTTGCTTAAAAACTTTCCCTTTATTGGACAACTTTCAAAAGCAATGGGTCTTTCATCTTGCATTAGAACAATACCAATTCCGTTTCCTGAAGCATCGAATTCCACAATAAAGGTTTTCGTGAAGTCTAGTGTAGATAATATTTAGAGGATAATCTTTGTTCTAAGAAGTATTTAAGGCTATCATGATCCTTTTTTACCTTGAAGAGTCTTCCCATTAGGTAGGGTCACAATTTCTTAAGTGCATGGAGTATTGCCAACATTTCCTTCTCATAAATAGCTTTGTTGGACTCCAAAGAAACATTTGGATATTTTTGCATATAATTGTTTCTCCTTCAACAGTTGTAGCACCCTGTCAACATGTTCAACATGATCCTTCCAAGACTTGCTGTGGATTAGTATATCGTCAAAAAATACTAACACAAATTTTATAAGGAATGGTTTGAAAATTGAAGTCATCAAACCTTGAAATGTTGAAGGTGCATAGGTAAGGCTAAAAGGCATGACCAAAAATTCATAATGACCCTCATGAGTTCTAAATGTTGTTTTCTGAATGTCTTCAATCTTCATTCTGATTTGATGATATCCTAAACGAAGATCCAACTTGGTGAAGTAGTAAATTGATCCATGCAAGTCATCCAGTAATTCATCAATGACAGGAATGGGGAACTTATCTTTAATAGTGAGCTTGTTGATCTCCCTATAATCCAAACACATGTGCCATGATCCATCCTTCTTGTGCAGCAATACTACTGGAGCAGAGAAAAAAATTTCCCTGCAATACCCCTTAATTCAACTTCCTTTCCTTCCGTATAAAATTTCATGAAAAGTTCTTGAAAATTAAAAGCTATTGTACCCAGGGATTGAAGCCATTGGACTCCTAGTACAACATCAACACCTCCCATTGGAATAGAAAGCATTGGGCTAGTCAATACATATTCTCCCATGGATAGCTTGATATTATGGCATTTTCCAAAGAAATTTATTGTTCCTCCATTTGCAATCATCACTTGACACTCTGGTGCTGGATATAGGAAGCAACTCAATTCTTTTGCTACCTTACAATGAATAAAATTGTGGGTGCTTCCTGAACCAATCAAAACTATTACCTTTTTCTTCTTGATTTGTCCTTCTATCTTGATGATTTAAGGAATGGTAATTCCCACCAATGCATTACAAGATATGGTCGGATTTATTTGTTCTTCATCTAGGCTTTGTTCTTAGAGTATATCCTCTTCTTTTGACCTTTCTTGCTCCTTTTCTTCTTCCTCTTCACAATCTATGTAGAATAATTTCTTCTCAGCACACTTATTGACCTTTAGTGTATTTTCCATCACAACTGTAACAAAGCCCTTTTGCTCTTTCTTTTTCCAATTGTTGTGGTGTCAACCTTATAGGTTGTGGAAGACTAGGGGAAACAACACTTCCGTCTTTATAGTTGTGAGTGGTATTCTTCATGGTTACCATAATTTTGCTTTCCATTTTTCTTGCTAACCTGAATACCTTCACTAATGAATTAGGTTCCCAAAGGCGAACATCATGTTGGATATTATCCTTTGAAGAACCTATGAACACATCAATCCTATGCTGCTCTGGAATATCTTTTGCCCTTATGTTCAATTTTTGGAACTCCTCAATGTGATCCATTATTGAACCATTTTGTTTGAGACTTATCAATTGGCTAAAAAAAGTGTTGCTTTTTGTATCCTCATAATGTGCTATCAATTCTTCCGTAAAAATTGCCCAAGTGATAAACTATTTACGAGAGCAAAGCCATTGATACCATGCAAACTGATTTGGTTTCAAATATAAAGTTTCCATACGTACCTTTTGTGTGTTTTGCACATTATTGAGATCAAAGAATTGCTCCATCTGTAATATCCATGTGGCAAGATCCTTGCCATCAAACTTCCTCATATCGATTTTTGGAATATGGTGAGTCTTCGATCCAACATTAGCATCTATGGAGTCATGATTAACATTTCTTTTATTCTCACCATGAGTTTCGTTTAGTACCCTTTCACCCCTAGTGCCCATTTCTTGTAGCAACTTATTCATATTTATCTTCAATTCGTCCATGTCTGCCTTCAAATCTATCTTCAAATCATCCATCTTAGCTTCCATGTCAATCATCTTAGCTTCTACGCCTTTCTTTAAATAGTCCATCTTAGCTTATACACCTTTCTTTAAACCATCCATCTTAGCTTCTACATCTTTCTTTAAACCATCCATCTTAGATTCTGTTCCTTTTTGTGTAAGGGATAGTAGTTGCACTTGGTCTTGTAATTTTGATATATCATGTTGCATTTCTTCCTCTTCTTCATGAGTCATGCCAGAGCTTTCAGGTTCCTTACTAGGTTTTTGCATTTTCTTTCCTCGGGGAATCAGTTACCAATAATAATGCTCTACTATGCCCTTTGAATTCCTTCGAAATAAATTTTCAAACCAAGCTTAAGCAAAAATTTAAGAAAATCTACACACCTTTTTTCACTTTGTAGGAGCTCGATATTGCCTCTGATGTATCTCTATACTTCCCAATCATCTAGTTCTGAATTTGTGACCTGTAGTATCCCTCTGTATCCTCTTTCCAATGCCACAAGTCTGACCCAAATTGGATTCTCCAAGGAAGAGTTATGTGAAATCTCCCACAGTGACTTGATTATAGACTAGTTCAGTATAGCGAACTTGTACAATGTACCACGCGTCATTGCTTCAACCTTTGGATCTAAAAAATGCATACAAGAAATTGTTGTTTGTCCTCTTTCTATACCTTCTTATGAAATTTCAATCTGATCCCCAGAGAGAAGGTTATGACGATTTTCCCCAGGTCACCTGTTTGGAATGTAATTCACGAGTCTACAAAAAGACCAACTTCCTCAGATCATATCTCTGCAAATATAGCGTGAAAAGCTCTGAAATTTGGACCCAAGGTTCATCATGATCTCTTCTCAAATGGGTTTTTTGTTGTGACTTCTAAAACGTCACAGAAAAATAGTTATAGCAAAAATTCCACGATGACCTGTTTGGAGCAGCGAAACCCTAGAATCCAAAGCTCTGAAACCAAATGTTATGAAACCATCTCAAGAAAAGATAGAAAAGATAGATCAACGCCTTAGAATTCAGCCTCTTCGAGGGGGAACTCCTTTAATTACATAAATGAACAACTTGGATGATTCAAATGACAAACCTCCTTTCTATAAATAAGGAGCTTAAGGAGTCACAATTAATCCAGCCGACCTAACAATAATAACATAAAGCCACAAAAATAACAATAGAGGGATTCTATGGGGCACAGTAATAACAATATGGGGGAAATAGGGGCACAACAATATTAATAAGGGGTATAACTACAACAGTAATGGGGTAATCACTAGTATTATAGGGACCCAACAAAGCTAATGTCAAAACCTGTTAGTGCCACTAGTGTAGCCCAAGTACCTTCAGCTATGGAGGCCACGTTGTCTAAAATGAATCGAAAACCCCAAGATGTTAGCGTAGCCATGATAGGGAGGAAATTGAAATCTATGACCCCACCATTCCTCATTACATTCGAAATTTTTAACATGAATGCCCACAATTGCTTGGTAGATTCCGATGCCTCATCCACTGTCATGACTTATGCTGTGGCTAAAAGACTTCAGGCCATTCCTAAAAAAAATGGAACTCGAATCATGCAATTAGATAGGACAAATGTGACACTAGTTGGAGATTTGAAGGATGTGTTGATTCAGATGGCTACTAAACCACAGTACAAACAGGTCATTGATATAGTGGTAGTCAATATACATGAGGCCTATGGAATCCTACTTAGTAGGGACTGGTCAATAAAATTGAACAGATACTTCTCGACTGATTGGTCCTCAGAAGGGAAAGGGTGATATGCTGAGAGTTGATAGTGAGAGATACATGAAGTATGTGGTAACAGATCTAAATGTTCCTAATGAACCTGTAATGTTTACCAACTCCATCCTTCGGAACTATAGTTTCAGTGTTTATAATACAGAAACCTATTTTGGAGAGTTTCATGCAGAAACCATTGAAACAAATTTGACACACACACAGTTGGAAATTCCCTCCTATAATCCAACTAATGAGCTATCTTGTATTATAGTAGATGATGGGACCAATTTTTTAGATAGTAGTTCAATTGATGTAGCATTAGATGTAATATTTTGGACACTCTATTTTGATGGCTCTAACTTCCTTGAAGGTGCAGGTGCTAGAAGTATTCTCATTGATCCATAAGGAAACCAACATCTAATGGCCAGCTGGTTGGAGTTGGCATGCACCAACAACATAGCCGAATATGAGGGTCTACTACAAGGCCTGAAGAAATCCATTGGTATGAATGTGAAAAATCTTAAGGCTTTTGGTGACTCACAGATAATCATAGATCAAGTAAGAAAAAGGATACATTGCAGTTCTCCACACTTGATCAGGTACCAGCATGAGGTATGGGATTTAATTGACAGTTTTGATTCCTTTAATATTACATACATACTTCAAGGCCAAAACCAAGATGTTGATCTGATGGCTAATATAGCTGCTGAACTTTTGCATGATTTTAGATTGAAGAAAAATAAATGTTCTGTTGAATTGATTTTTAGACCATCCATGCCTGATAACATCTCGAATTGGCAGGTTTTTGAAGATGATGAGCAAATCCTTGAGTTCCTACACTACAAGAAGACATTCAAGAGTGTAGTCATTGACGAAAGGGAGCATGACAAGCTTATGAATGAAAGGGAAGATGAGGAAAAGGATCAACCCAATTTGATTCCAAAATCAGTGGTTAGGATGGAGCGCTTGTATGACTTGCATGATAAATTCAAGAAACCTGCTAATTGCAAAACACACAGCTCATCCATGAAGTATGAAATGGTCAACCTTGGGACTGAAAAGGACCCAAAAAATGTTAATCTGGGCCTGGGGTGCTCTCCACTAGAAAAGGCTACATTTGTTAAACTATTTAAAGAATACAAGGATGTCTTTGCATGGACATATGAAGACCTAAAGACCTTTGATACCAGTATTATGTAGCATGTGATCCCTTTGGAAAAGGAGGCCAAGCCCTACCAACAGAAGCTATGTGTGATGCATCCAAGAGTAGAACCATTGGTGAAGAAAGAATTTAACAAGATGCTAGATGTTAAAATCATATTCCCAGTTAGACACACCCACTGGGTAGCTAATATCGTGCCAGTGAGAAAGAAAAATGGAGACATCAAGTTTCATATTGATTTTAGAAACTTCAACAAGCATCTCAAAAGGACAACTATCTTGTCCCTTCTGTGGATCACATCCTTTAGTGTGTTTCTGGGTCTAAAATGTTGTCCCTATTAGATGGATTTTTAGGATATAATCAGGTACTGGTATCGCATGGGGATCAACTTGAGACGACCTTCAACACCAAATGGGGCACTTACACATACTGAAAAATTCCTTTTGGGCTCATTAACGTGAGTGCCAAGTTCCAAGGGTTGATGAACAGATTGGTAGTGGTGTACATGGATGACATCACTGTGTATTCATATCAGAGGAGGGATCACATTTATCACCTGAGGTAGATTTTTGAAAGATGCCAAATGTATGGAATTTTTTTGAATCCCAAGAAGAACATCTTTGTAGCCACAGAGGGGAAATTACTGGGTCATATCCTTTCTAAATACAGGACTGTGATTGATCCCAAAAGAATACAGACCATCATGAGAATATAGCCCCCTGCCAATAAAAAATCCATGCAATCTTTCTTTGGGAGGATTAATTTCATTAGAAAGTTCGTCTCAAGCTTCGCTGAAATAATACACCCCTTGCAGTTGATGATGAAGAAAGATGTTTTGTACAAATGGAGCAATGAAGCCAAGGAAGCATTTCGTTGAATCAAGGAAGCCATTGCTGAAGCTATTGCATTGGTCAACCCTAATTTCCGCAAAAGATTCTTCTTATACACCTTTTCTTCTGACCTTTAATATGCCACAATTATCATTCAAATGATGATGGCAATGAAGTCCCCATTTCCTACATGAGTTCAAATTTCCAAGGAGTGGAACTAAATTACCTAGGCGTGGAGAAATAGGGCTACACAATTTTCAAGGCCATTAAACATTTCTACCTTTACTTACTAAAGGCTAAGACCAAAGTCATCATGCCCCATCCTACTGTAAGAGCCCTCTTTTTGCAGAAAGAAATGGGTGAACAAAGAGGGAACTGGATAAACGCCCTACAAGAATTCAACCTGGAAATAAAGCCGACACAAATAGTTTGAGGGCATGGAATTTGCAGGCTAGCAGCAGAAGCCTTAACGGACCAAAAGGAGGCACCCGAAGAATCAGGAATGTTGAGCATGCAATATGCACAAAGGGAACTCAGGGAGTAGCTCTTATGGGGTAACAAAGCCCTGATGTATGAGCAAGAAGCGTTAGAAACCTCGTTAGACCCCGAGTCGTGGTACCATGACATACGCTTCTATCTAGTGTGAGGTTCGCGCCCTGAACACATGGATGCATCATAGAGGAGGGCTCTTAAATTAAAATCCAATCTGTATTATTTGGCTGAAAACATCTTGTATAGAAAAAATCATGATGGAATCTAGTTGAGGTGTTTAGAGAAAGATGATGCCAACCATGTATTGAAAGAAATGCACGACGGCCCAGCAAGTGGTCATTATGGCAGAGAGACCACTGCCCATAAAATATTAAGAGCCAGATATTATTGGCCCACAGTGTTCAAAGACTCACATGCCTATGCTTGCAAATCCAGGGTATGCCAAACTGCCACAGGACGAGAAAGAAAGCTTGTTGTTCCCTTCAGGCCTGTCATGATTTATTGACCATTCTAGCAATGGGGCCTAGACATCATAGGAAACATCACTCCAAACTCCTCATAGTAGCACAAGTATATACTCACAGTGACTGATTACTTCACCAGATGGACCAAAGCCATCCTGCTCCAGAAGGCGAACAAAGATGAGGTAATATCATTCATTGAGAAATTCATTATCAACGGGTATGGCATCCCTAACGCTCTCATCGTTGATAATGCTTCTTATTTTTCATCTCTAAGATTGACTGAGTTTTCCATTGATAATTCAATCCACATAAAATATGTAGCAAACTATTATTCCTAGGGAAACAAAGTTGCAGAATCTTCCAAAAGAACCTTATCCTCATAATCCACAAGACAGTCGCTGATAACCAGATGAACTGGCACAATGCCTTGACAAATGCTCTTTGGGCTAATAGGGTCACCCCTAAAGTGGCCTTGGAAAACTCTCCATACTTCCTAGTCTATGGACAGGAAGCCATCTTACCCCCAAACATTGCCCTTCCATCATTACAACTCTACCAAGCTTCAAGAGGAACCCCTTTAGCCCCTCTTCAAGAAAGGATAGACCAAATGATGAAGTTGGAGGAATTAAGAGATAGAGCTAGAATTAAATTCAAAAATCACCAAATAATTGTAAAAAGATGGTTTGATCATCATCTGGCAGGAGATAAATATTTACGAGTGGGGGAACTAGTTCTGAAATGGGACAAGCTGAGTGAGCCAAAGGGTAAACACACAAAAGTCGAACACCTATGGCTAGACCCATTCTAAGTCATTGAAAAGATTGGTAAAGGGACTTACTGGTTGAAAACATTACAAGGGGAGACTGAAAAGCTCCTTATTAATGGCCAATATTTGAAGAGATACTTCTAGTAGCCACCACATTGGTGGTTACCTCCTGAATAGGTTAGAGTTCATTTCTTTTGCTATTAGTTTAGTTGTATTTCTGTCCTCTCCTTTGTTTTCTTCCAAGTCTGGTCTCCTATTGTTTTGAATTACATTCCTTTTCAGCCAGCCAATTGTAGTCCTTTGATCTCATTCTACCTTTCAGATTTGCCCTCATTCGCTACTCTTGGCCTTTCCCTGCCTCATTAGCTTGCTAATGATTCTACTGTTACTAAATCCAACCTTTTCCCACAATTCAAATGAACTTTCTATCAGCCCATGAGAACTTGAGAATCAGCAGTGAAATGCAAACCGAAACCCCTCATTGGCATCCATTGGGAACTATGTGAGATGTGTTGATAACTTGGATATCTGGAGCATGTAGGGGCATTTTTATGAAACAAAAAATGTGTAACTATAGGTGGACTAGCATGGAGGAATTCTACATTTAAATAAATCCCACTCAGACCTAGCCTATAGTTG
Source organism: Pinus taeda (assembly GCA_000404065.3). Lineage (NCBI taxonomy): Eukaryota > Viridiplantae > Streptophyta > Pinopsida > Pinales > Pinaceae > Pinus > Pinus taeda. The sequence continues at coordinate 237,430 of APFE031612954.1, forward strand.
CTTGTAAGGTTTACAGTCATTCTCCATTGGTCCCACCCTCCACATTAAATGGTCCAATACCTGTTACTCACAAGTAAACCTCCTTTCATGGGCTAAGCTCACTGTCTCATACCTTGTGGAAAAAATAATTGTGCTCTAGTCCTTGTGCCTCAAACTAGAAGGACTTATCTAAAAAGAAATGAAATGTCAAGTCCTTGCGCCAATCTAGAAGAACAGGTTGTTTGGGAAGCCGGTTAGAGTAAGGATTTTTGTTGGGCTCGGAGTACCAGTTGACACAACAAACCCAACCTTGCTTAAGTGATTTAAAAATATGGCATGATCCATGATTGCATCCCATTCAGTCAATAAATATAGCACTGAAATTCTCATATAAAGTGCAAGAAAAATATGTCTACATCAAGCTTGATGAACAATAAAGAGCTGAGGTACACACCTAAACAAGTATGGACAGACCAGTGATGGCCCTAAATGGATTCTTGAAAGTGGGAAGCAGGTAGAGGAAGGTCAGTAAACCCCATAATACTACCATTGGAGAATGCCTGTGAGAATCATATCAGAAAGTAGAAGCTATTTGTCTCTATCCCCTTTGAAGAAATAATGTTTAAGTGGAACCCATGCTTATCTAGCTATACATTTTTCATTTCAAGTTTTCTTTTAAAATACTGATGTTCCATTGATATGAAGGTTATTTGGAAGTAGAGATAACTGGTTTTCCAAGCAGTTTGCCATTTTTTGTGGCCACAAATACCACCTTATTGAAACATGCCTCCGATAGCAAATTTTCAATGGGTCCCCTATTGATCTTGTCCTTCATCCCTCCGAATGGTCTATTTCATCCCAGTGATTTTAACTCTATGAAGAGCCCAATCTTCCATTCACAAATGGGTAAGTCCCTTTGACAAATCCCTCGCTTAAGCCCTTCATTCCTATATTTATCAGGATTTGTTTGACCACTTAAAACCCTCATCAAATTACTATTCCCATCGCCATGCCTTATAGTGGAAATCCTTCACAAATCACACATAAATCATCCTCCCTTTTGCACATCGCTAATCGGCCAAGCCCCAAAGCTATGCAAAAGGGATGTAAAGGTGTTCTAGACTTGGAGGCCATATTTAACCACAATGTATATATATATATATATAAATATAATATATATATATATATATATAAATATATATAATATATAATATATTATATATATATATATATAATAGGTATATATATATATTAAGTTATATATATATAAATCTGAAAGTCCTTCGCATATCCCAATCAGCTTAAGTCCAACACTCTTACATATATATGGCACGCCCCTAGCCTCTGGACCCGACGACACTATGAACTGCATTATATACATTATCGGGTCCGATCCCAATCACTCACGGATCCCGAGGTCATTTAGTTAGCGAAGAGGCAGAAGCCAGCCCCACTGATGATTACAAACCCCGACATATTAATTTTGAAATCCGCCCCAATGGCCATATGTAGGTCTTTCCATATATCCATGTGTTCATGATGAAACATTAAAGTTAGAGTTTTCCAAAGGGAATGGCAACATTGTGGACCTGAAGGGATTTATGAACATTAACATATATGCGTTTTTGGGTCCACCTCCCAATCACATATCGCATATCGGCAAAGCCCAAGGCCTAATACATATTACGCATAGGGTCTGGAGTTAATCACTTATCGCTATCGGGAGGCAGAGGGCTTATATATATGGCATGTGACCATCTACCAGACCCAATGGTCTTATCAACCATGATATATATATATAAAATATATATATATATATAATATATATATATATATTAATATATATAATATATATATAATATATATATATAGGATTATATATATAAAATATATATATATATTATATATAATATATATATATATATACTAATATATATAATATATTGATATATATAATATATATGTATATGTATCAGGTCCGGAGCATTTCGCATATCGCAATTGGCCCCGTCCAAAGCTTCATACATAGCATACCATAACCTCCCGAACCTACCGATGATTAAAAATCCTAGCATATAAATTTTCAAGTCCGCAATTAGGATTCCGCTGTGTGTTTTGCTGTAGTTTTTAGTGTTAACCGAGTTTGGCTTGCTAGGCTTAATCTGTGCATAAAGCTAAAAACCAGGGACCGATTCTTTCACATTTGATAAGATAAACATTCAATCGAGGCAATATTCATGTTTTAAATCATTTTTTTTGTATTTTTATAAGCGTGGCTGGTGTCTCTTATTTCTACAAGCGAGGGGTAATGAATGCGCAAGAAGATCTAGAAAACCCTTATATGCAAAGGTGTGTTGTCAAAAGAGCTAGCCTATGACATTTTCAGTTGGTTTCCAAGTGTTTCTTGTGTGTTACAAAACTAAAACTGCTCCAGATGGCATCATGAACAGGACACACAACCATTGTCTCTAATCAATAACCATTCCATGCCTTGGAAATGAAGCACCCTAATGACAAGAAATGCCCTTTACATGTCAGTAGTGACACTGTTACACAAAAATATCGTCACCTTGATTATTTGCAGTCGGTGTAGGTCTATCACCACCTATACCAGCTTCTTAAGCAAGTCTCAAACCTCAACTCTTCAAAACAAGCTTTAGAAATGAGAGAAAGACATCAAAAAAGAAATGTAACTCTAGTTCTGCACTTTCTCTCACTTTTTCCTGCGGGCCCGCACCTTTTGTTCAGATTATCTGCGTACTTATACGCTCTGTATATAAAGGGGAGGGTGTGTACCCTTGTAAAAGTCAAAAGCCGCAATCTTTATCTTAAAAGCCTCATCTTGGGTTAATTCTAGACTTTTCTAGAAGCATTTGTTATGTGGATTGCTCGCTCCAAGTGGTTCATGCATCCCATGAGAGGAGGAACTAATCCCTTGTTGAGAGGAGCTATCCCTTTGAAGGAGGACTCTATCCCTTTGAAGGAGGAGCTGGTAACTGATCTCCATTGCACTAAAAATTGAGGCATTGGGTCAGTGGCCAGGGAGGTTAGAAGCTGAACTTTTGAGGGTAAATGCTAATGGAATTGGGACTTCCTAGTTAAACTTGAGAGGAGAGATCACATACCTTTTGGTTTCATTTGGAAGTGAGTGAAACTTGTCAAAGTAGAGGAGACTTCTTGTCGGACCCTGGGAGGAGCTTGTACAGCATCAAGGCACAGGTTGTAAAGTTCTTCTTTCATTTGAATTAATACAATCAGATTCATTTTCTCAACAAATTGTCTTATGTGGTTTGTTTCATA
>APFE031612955.1:18425-64929 GCA_000404065.3 Pinus taeda
ATATTTTTTTTCCAAAGATTGCAGGTCCATTATTTTCTATTCTTACTAAAGATATGGAATTTGTTTGGACAGGGAAATGTGAACGTGCCTTTATAGAGTTAAAGCAATGTGTATCAACAACCCTTGTTTTGTGAGGAAGAAACTGGGATCTGTTGTTTCACATAGCAACAAATGCATCTGATACTACCATGGGAGCTATGTTAGGTCAACTATAATACAAAAAGCCATATGCCATCTACTACATCAACAATAATATGTCTCGAACAAAGTTAAATTATACAGTTACAGAAAAATAGTTTCTTGCAATAGTGCATGCCATTAATAAATTTAGACACTACATTACTTGTTATCAAGTAATTATGCACAACAACCACTATGCCATTCGTTTCTTAATGAATAAACCTATTACTAATAGTAGGGTTACACATTGGTTGTTGTTGTTACAATAATTTGATATAACAATCTTAGAGAAACTTGGAAAAGCTAATGTAGTGGCTGATTTTCTTTCTAGGCTAATTGTCAATAGTGATTGCATGCCTGTTGAGGATTCTTATCCAGATGAATATCTTTTTCTATATTTCAACTCACTTACTGTTGTATGGAGACATAGTTAGCTATCTTGCTGCAAGGATATTTCCACAACATATGCCCTCACAATAAAAGAAGAATATTGTCCAACAGAGTGCAAGATACTCTTGGGTAGACGAATACCTCTACTACACAAGGCCAAATCATTAGATCAGGCATTGTGTGAGAGAGGATGAGATTTTTGACATCCTCAAAGCTTGCCACGAAGAATCTTGTGTAGGACACTTTGCTGACAAAAGGACAAGGCATAAAATGCTTTCAACAAGATATTATCATGCCTACCATATTCCAGGATGCAAAGAAATTTGTAAAGGGATGCGACAATTGTCAGAGAATGGTCATCCACTCCGGTCAAACGAAATTCTATTATAACCTCAAATAGTCTTGGAGCCATTTGAGAAGTGGGCCTTAGACTTTGTAGGGCCAATTAATCCTTCATCTCAGCAAAAGTCCTACATTCTAGTCTCTACAGACTATGTCACAAAATGGGTTAAAGAAAAGGCACTAGCCAGGGCAACTGGACAAGTTGTTTAAAATTTCTTATTTGAAGACATTTTTGTTCGTTTTGGGGTACCTAGAGAAATAGTGATAGATGGAGGACCACAGTTCACGTCTCATCTAGAGGTTAGTTGAGAAATTCAAGATCTGTCATAGAATTACTTCACCATATCATCCTCAGAACAATGGTCAAGTGGAGAGCACTAATAATGTTATAGAAGGAATTCTCACTAAGAATGTAGCCAACCACCGAAGGAACTGGGATGATAAACTTCCAGAAGCACTATGGGCATATAGAACTACATGTAGAAATACTACTATATTTTCACCATACGAATTGGTGTATAGTAAAAACCCATTATTTCCCATTGAGTTCGAAATAAAAACACTCAGAACAACATTGCAAGTGAACCTGGATTTGACTATAGCTCAGAAACATCGGTTGAACCAGTTAAATGAGCTAGATGAGAAGAGATTGGCTTCCATCCAGTAAAGAAACATCAACCAACGACAGAGGACTAAGTGGCATGACAAGTTTATAAAAAATAAGGTGTTTCAGAAAGGTGATTGGGCTCTACTATATGATTCACGATTCAAAGAATTTAAGGGGAAGCTTTGCATCAGGTGGCTAGGTCCTTATGAGGTAGACAAATTCTTTGACAATGGGACTGTGAGATTAATTACCTTAGACAGTGCCAATTTCCATTGCTTGCCAATGGGTATTGTCTTCGGTTATATCATAAACCTACCTCAAAGGATTCATTTGTCAACATTTTCTGAGGATCTGATCTCCAAGTTATGAGAGCAAGGGAAAATTGTCTTGTGCTGTCAAGTTCTTAAAATCCAATAAGTGTAGCAGCTGAAAACCAACTTTTGTTGGTGGCTGAAACACCAAAAAAGAGAGAAAAATAATAAAAAGAAAAAAAATAAAAAGAAAAAAAACAAATAAATAAATATGCCCGTGAAAACCTCTTATTGGGCACACGTAGTTAATTTGACCAACTTAAAACCACTTTGTGGCAGCTCATACACAATTTCCTTTTAATAAGTTCTGTAACAGCATGACATTTATGATATATAAAAACATGAATATTACAAACCCATTTTTTATTTTCTTTTATTATTTTGATAATTCTTTTATAGGCACAAAATTGTAATTCCCTCAAAGGAATACATTGTTGTAATAAAGTAATGCTGCAAACATTCAACCATCATGGATAAACTCTTTTGCTATTACATATGTAAAAGTTGATCCGATGAAGATAGCTATCGCATGAACCCAGTTGTAGCTGTCTGCTTCAATAATCACCATCACCAACGTTCCTCCGTCAGCATCAATGAAATCACCCCTTGGTACGTCATTCGAAAAAGGAATATTTTTTTCTTTATTTAGAAATAATGGCAGTTATTACGTCATTTCATTTTGACGGACGAGGATGACTTTTGCATTTAAGTTTGGGGGTGACAAATCATTTTGTGATCTGTGACATAACTCGGTTTAAAGTGACAATACCCATTAATCATTACCACCCTGCATGATTGATTACCTCATTAATTCTAACTCTATCCAAGTCAGATTTTTACACCTTTTTAATTAATGATGAAATGATAACCCGTGTTGCACAACTTTCCGACTTCATATCCTTTCCTATCACCTTAATATATGCTTAGATGTAGCTCTACACCCTCATTGCACAAAATTTTAAGGAATTGTCAGGGTAAGTAGGCGAAAATTCATAAGTGATTGTGAATGGTCCGTAAAAGTGAAGGATGGGGGGAGCAGTGGCATGGCATGAACTAGATTCCACCGAGGCTTTGGAGAAATTCCTAAACGCATACCAAATATTTAGAGAAGCAGGGTGGATCGAATTCTTCAAGCAACTCATGGGGTTAGATGAAAATGTTGCTATGGAATTTTCTCGAAATTTGTACAGGAGTCGAACAGAGGTTAGAGGCCTAATACTGCAGATTATAGAGGAAGTAATTAACATAGTAACACCACTTCGACCCGAAGGGAAGAGGTGGTTCAATCGGAAAATTAATGACCCAACTCTTAAAGACGAATTCTTGTAGGGAGAAGAACAATTGGTTAGGAAGGGAAGATGAATTGACTACCTTTCCCTTCCTAAGCCATGGGATGAGTTTCCCTATTAGTTATTAATTACATTACATCTGAGGGGTGCTTGACGATAGTCTTCAACTATCATTTTCCATTTTTGAGCCATATTTGGCATGGGAAATTGGTAAACCTTCCCTATTAGAAAATTTGAAACATATGGCTGCAGCGGTAAAGGTGGACTCACACCCAGAGAGCTACATTACTAGTCATGGTCTCATAAAGTTGATCCTGATGGAAGTTATGGAGCAAAAAGGAAGAAACTGGGAAAATTTTAACTTTGAAACTCCTACAGATGCTCCGGGGGAAGCTGATAAAGCTAAGGAGTAGGGACAATCTTCGACAATTAGAGTCAAGGAGAGGTCACTTGAGAAACCGATGGGTGGAAGGATACCGAACAAAAGGGTTAAGATTGTTGCTTAATGAGAACCCTCACCACCAAAGAAGAAACTAGAACCCTCATCATCAAAGAAGAAGCCAGAACCCTCACCATCATCTAAGAAGGGACCAGGTGAGCAAGAAGAACAAAAGGAGAAGCAGAAGAAGAGGAAACGATCCAAGTAGGAAGACACTTCTTCACCTGGTAAGAAAAAATCCGAACCTTGCTTCTTAAAATTGAGAAATTAGAAGAAGAAAATAAGAAATTAAAGAAACAATTAGGAGGTATAAAAATGAAAATGAAGGTTTCAGGTCTCGATACATTGGCTGAGGCTGTTGATAAGTTAGGGCCATAAACCACCCATGGGCCTTTAGGTATAGCATGTACAAAGGGTTTGGCAACACCGAGATATAAAATTTGTGTTGCAGACACCATCTCAGTAGGAACCCAAACAAAACCATGGGAGGCTAACATACAAGAACTCGTTGACGATGCTGTTGATACACAAGAACTAGCAGTTGAAACAAACCACCCCATGAATTTTAACCTAGAAATTGACACATAAGAACTCAACGATGCTGCTGATACAAAAGACCCAACAATTGAGGCATAATATGTTTTTAATGAAAAATAATTGAGAGTTGCTCCACAATAACCTGTCAATGAAGCTGCTGATACACAAGAACCAACAACTAAGGTAGAGAAACTCAAAACACAAGATGTTGTTACACCCTCTACTGCTATTAAACATGAAATTGCATAGGAACTTGAAGCAGGGTGGCATTTAGAAAAACTTTTGTTGCTATCAGAATTATAGAATTTGAAGCAAATGGAACTTTCCCTGAAAAAGGGAATGATTTATTTGGAATAGCATTAGAAGGTTATTGATAACCTTAAGGATCAGTGGGCTGAGGAATTGCTGACAGAAAAAGTTGATAAAGTGGGAAACGAGGAAAGCTAAGATGGAGAAGGAAAAATAGAGGCAACAACTACAACAATAGGTCAAGAGGTCGACTAAAGAGAAAGGTAAAATGTATTAGTTAGCCCTAAACCTCTTAGGTTGCAGGTCGCCATCTCCATCCTACACGATCTTCTTGTGGGAATTTTTGTTTTGTTTTGTTTTCCAATTGAAAGCTATTTATGAGGATAGACCCTACGAGAGAAATTCTACTAAAAAATTTCTAGAGGTATTTCTCTCATGCAATTTTGATGAGTAAAGTTTGTTATGCGAACTCTTTTTACATAATATATTTGTTGAGAATTCTAGTTTACATATGGCTATAAATATTGCCCCTTATGTTGGATGTTTGCAACTATGGGATTTCATATATTTGATGAGAAATTAAATTTATTGGCACCTTGCCACAAAATCATCTACTATAAATGAAGAAAAGGCAAACTTGATGGTAATATCAGAACCTGATATGGCCACTACTATGAGGTGGGAATTCAAGAAGTTTCTCAGTAGCCTTGGCATGATAGAACAGCTGTCATGTTGTAGCAAATACAACGATGCTCCAAAATTTTTCCTTAGATTTGTTTTGGAGCCTCCCTACCAACCATCCTTAGCACCATGTCTTGCACTATCAAGTACTTAGGCTTCAACTAAGTTTCAGTGGCTTGCCGGCCTGTGCATGTCAGCTTGTTTGTCTCCCTCTCGCAGGCCGACATTCCAGACTTAGATTATTTGCTGGCTGAGAGACTCCCCCAGAAAATTATGCAAGTCTAGAGGGGAACCAACCTTCCCTTCATAAATTGCACAAATCAGTTGGACAACCTGCTGGGCTCCAGAATTGCGCAGAGCAGTCAGGCATTCCTCCTTCAGAAAACTAGGAAATCTGACCCGACACTGGGCCTCAACCCAGAAATTTCACAATTCTGGGAGGCAGTGACCCGCTCATCCTAGAAATTGCACAATTCCTGATAGGCATCCAACTCTGTTCAGCCCAAAAATTGCGCAAAACTCCTGGGTAGTTTGCAGATCTCCAAAATTGCACAGAAGAGTCAGACATGCTTCCTTGAGAAAATTGCGCAATCTGGCCCGGTACTGCAGCTCAACCAGAAATTGCACAATTATGGAAGACAATCACCTATTGACCCCATAAATTGCACAATCCCTTAGGGACAACCAATCCAGTTCAACCTAGAAGCTGTGAAAATTTCCATCCCAGGCTCTCAGACCGATGCATGTACCTTTAGGTTGACCAGCTCCCTTCGGGACCGAGCAAAACTGATTTGCATGCATGGGCTGTTTTTCCTGAAATAGAAAAAGGCAGCATGCAAAAGGAATCCCTAGATTAAGGGACCTATTTTTAGCAGCTAGAGGTTACATGCAAAGATCATTTTAGAAACTTCTTGCCAAGTGTTGCTTTTTCGTAGATTTGTGGCATGCGCGTCATAACCTCGATCTTATCAAAACTTATGGACTAGATGCTGCAGAGCTCATTACTCACTTCGATCTTGCAACTTTGGCATCCCACATCACATCCAGGAGTCTTCGGCACTTTCAGCTTAATGTTTTCAAGGTAAGTCTGCTTCTCATGTCTTTCGCTGTATTTCTGTCGCCTTGCTGGCCCCATAAACTAAGTAATGCAATTTGTTGGTTTACATGTCATTGCTAATTGAAATTGTGCATTGTGCAGTTTCAGTCCTCAAGAGTTCAGGCTAGACTATGCATTGTGCAGCTCTAGCAGTCAGTCAGCCTTCCGACAGCTTAGATTGTGCCTTACGTAGTTTTGGCAGTCAATCTCCCAACCTCTTGGTGAAAATTTGTGCAATCTTCACAGAAAATCACATAGGTATGTTGCATGTCAGTCCTCTAGCTTGTTTTGGTTTTCAACTGATAGATTGCTTGCCATGAGTGTTACTATGTCTCCATGTATCACAGGTGTTGATCTTCCTCTCAGCAACATAGGTATAATGGCTTCCAGGAGAGCAGAGTCAAAGACACCGTTGAGAGCGCAACTGGGGATGCAATCGATCAAGTGTCTATGAACTTGCCTGTCTATGATTACATCAAATTATTGATGGAAAAGGATATTAAGATGAAATGGTAGTGACATCACAAGGAGCAACACCATCAACAATAGTAGAAGGTAGCAGACCTGCATGTGACAAATGCAAGAGGAAGGTTGTTGACAGCATAAAGGCAGAACAAAGTTGCGAGTTCAAGCATATCCACTTGTGATGAAAGAAGCTTTGGAGATTGAGGCTATGAGGTGACAACGCAACAAGAGGATCACACGAAGGCAGAGAGAGCAACAAAGAAGGAATTGCAGGTGCTGAAGTGGAAACTCAAGGAAGAACAGGAGCTACATAGATGAGAGAAGGAGTTGCAGCAGGAACAAGTACAACAGGAGGCGCAACATGCACAGACTGAAGAAACTGTGCCCATACCAGTTATGGACCCATCTAGTAGCTGGCATGGAGCAAACAACATGAGAAATTCTGTTGATCACATGAAAGGGTGTTCAGGAGCATGGATGTCATTGTGCGCACGCATGTGATCCCACCCATTTGGCACACTCACTGAGGCGAAGACAAGAAGCAAGTCTGACTGGAGCTGAAAATGTATTTTGACAAGTTGATGTGCATGGTCACAAACACACACTTGGAGATCAACACATACACTATGCATCAATATGTTGTCGTTCCAGCTGCACTCAAGAGTTGATGAACATGTTATTAGACGAGTTGGACAGAGGAGCCATATCAGTGTACCCAAATGCAATGGAGGCAAGAGTTCGCTTTCAATAGTATGTCACATTTGAGCACACAGACACCATCATGGAAAACCAAGCTTGGCATTAGTTCACCACTGTTGACCATCATGAGGATGTCGAAGAGTTGGTCTTCTCAGAGTTGTTCGAGTCTTAGTGATGTATTACATGGCTTGCTCGAGCCATTTTGTCTCACATAGGTATATGTGCAGATTGTATGTAACATCTTGTAAAGTGGAAGTCCAAGTGTTGATAGTTTAATGTAACAATCAAAGAGTAGTTGAAGAGTCATGAGGGTAGGTGAAGAATCACAAAGGGGAATGTCAAGGGTCTCCCCACCCTTTGCTATTTATGGTACCTCATAACTCATTGTAGAGGCTTTTGGTCAGCCAAGCTTATGATAGGACTATCTTAGAGAAATATTGGAGAGTATTGTAACAAGCCTTGCCTTCTCCACAGTGTAGAGCTAGTACATCTCTTTGGAGGAGTAGGTGACAATGACTGTAACGTTCCGCTACCAGGACTAGTGGTTCATCATGGTTGTACTGTATGATTGGAACTTTCACTTTTAATATAACAGAGCCAACACGTTTCATGCATATGTTGTTATTGTATTTTAGCTATCTTGGTTACTCTAAATGATATATGTATCTATTTGCTTACGCATGCATATATGGACTCTTTCTGTATAAGTATGTATGAATCTTACTGAGATGTGTTGTTGGTTTAACCACCACTTTGGATTGTTAGCTTACTTGCTTTCTAGTTTGTGATGAATCTTCGCTCGTGTGTTCCCTTCCAATCCATGTGCTTCCACAGGTTTCCAAGACGCACACTCACCTCACTTTCCATGTGTTAGAACCGTTCATGCACCTTCCTTGGATTGCTGTGCATGTCACACCCTTGCTACCAACAAGGACAACTTACTTGCCTCTGCACGCAACCGAAGTCAAGGTGATACCGTACGACCCACTGCTGGGACTCCTACACCAAACGATCTAAGGTCTAGTTGGGACTTCTTACCGGGGAGATCCCCTAACATGTTGGCAGGTCCAACACATCAACATGTCCCTCTACAAGAGAAGGATTGTTGGGTTTTGTTTTAATATTCATGAACAATTGAAAAGTAGAGAATTGGTCAAGAGCTTGAAACATGGGAAGCTTGTAGTGACACATTACAAGTAGGGGATCCATTTGGATACCCCAATTTCATGATTGTTGTTACTCGAGTCCCTAAATATGTATGAATTGTCAAAATGATGGGAGCTTTCTAGATGGAGCTCAAATTCAAGTTTCCTTTGGTTTGGCTTCCGATTGAGAAATACCAGCCTCACTTCCACCTGAACATATATGATGAATGTTCCTGGACATCTCAGCTTCTGTCTACCTAGTGGTACAAGAAAGACAATGAAGACATTATTGGCACCTATGATTTCACAAGACTACATAAACAACATGCCAGTGTCAAAACAGCTGAGGACCCTAAAGATTCCAAAGATTCTGCATGTGGACATGCAGTGGATTCAGTTGGGGGGAGATGTTGGGTGCAATATTTAAGGATATTTCAAGCATGCTTTCCCCATTTTTGTCCATTTTCCCTCATTTGAACCTACAATCTCCCTAGTAAAATGTCACTCCCTCTGATTAAGAAGCAATATTTTATTTGACGTATTATTATGTTATTTTCTTCAAAGTATTGGATGAAACGATGCTTTCTTTCGGATGACTAACTAGGGTATCTTTGGAAGAGTACTTCATAATGTTTTCCTTTTAGGTACTGCCATAACTACTGATGGCCATGGATGAGCTAATGTTACTATTCCTTGCTGTTACATGGTTCGAGTTGTTGTTACACCTTGGGTTTGTCATTTTATGCTGTACATGGTTCGAGCTGTTGTTACACCACGAATTGTCAAGACTATAGCTGCTATTTTCAAAGACCATTGTCAAGGGCCAAATAAAGTAATTGCATGCAGACAATTAAGAATATGAGAAGTTACAATTGTGTCTAAACAATAGTGGTGTAACCACAACAAATATTTATTGAAACAACTTGTAACAATTTATATCTTTTTATTATTTATGTTAACTTAGTCATCATAAGAATCGTAGATTCTCAAGACTGATTCGTTTTCCTAATTTTGGGACTTTGAATAGACTTTATAAAACGAGCTTAGTCTCATATGAAAGGGGATGAATAGAATGGAGACAATACCGACATTTTGATCTTGTACTTTTAAGCTATTTTGATTATAAGAATATCTGGTGATGTTATTGCATTTTTTGTGTTGAATTCTTAACTAAGTTTTCATTTTCTTCCTGCACCCTGCTAGGGAGGAAGGGCCCTCCTCTTTAGTAGGGATCACAATGTTCTTAGGATATTTATTTCTTTCATGTCTTAAGTGTGGATTTCTTATTATCGTTGTACATGTTCATTGTGGGATAGATACACCTCTACTTCTAGATTTATTGTGTGTTGTTACATGGATTAATCAATTCCATGTTATTTAATCCTTGTTATATATTTAACTAGTAGTGTATGGTGCGCCTATCTTTCTTCTTAAGTTTTTATGAAGTGCGGATTCTTTCCTTTTCGAGTGTGTTTCATTTCTGTAGTGTGCCTTTTAATTCTCACAAGTTTGTATTTCCATTTTGTAAGAGTACTTTAATTTCCGCAAGCATGTCCAACGACATCTTTTCTGTTTTACCTGGCTGTTACATGTATCAACATAGATAGTGCAGACACTTCTGAAATAAAAAGACCTACCCTGGTTGATAATTAATGATTGTGGTTTAGTTACTTTAAGAAGTGATAAAAATCGCCAAACAATATACACACACAACAATATTAAAATGTTTATAAGAGGGGGGGTTTTCCCAAAGGGGCTATCACACCAATTCCTCTATTGAGTTCCCACTGATCGTTTAAGGTTAAACACATGGTCCAGTCACCTTCACACAATCATGGGGATTGATTTATTGACATAGATCTCAAGGTTTAGTTGTGCCCATCTTTTCGCCTGCTACCTTCACACTAGTAACTTGAAGTAGAATTCCTATCTAATGTATTTCCCCAAATATCCTTTTTACATGATCTCTGGTGCTTTGCATGCTCTTTGCACATCAAGCATTTGCGAAAATCCTTCTGTGCTTCCTTACACTCTTCAACTACTCTCCTATCCTTCTTGTCTCTTCCTATGCTCATCTTTTTTTTTCCCTTGAGGCTATTGTCTTGCCTCAACCACGTTCCATGAGAAAAGGGAACAATATGGGGGGTGTCCTTCGCTTAGTTTTCCCATTCCAAACTTCACTGCTTGCTAGTGTGGGCCAGTCCTCAGATTAGGTGTTAGTCAAGGTAATTTATTGATGCTAGTATGGCCTACTCATAGCTCTCCATAAGCTACCAAAAAATCACAGAATAAGAACTTCATTAGGCATGCAATAATGCTCCCCTCAGAGCTTTATATTTGTATGTCCCTCCCTTCATCTAGTCACCAATATATTTTCACATAATTTAATATGTTAGGGATTTACACAACCATATTCACATAGACAAGGTGAAATGAAAATGGGTTGTTAAAAACCCCACATTTAAAGGAACACCATCCTCGATCTTCTATAAAAAAAAACACAAAATTTAACCACTAAGCTTTATATTTATAACTCGTACATTTGTTTACATAGTAAACAAAAATGGGTAAAACACCCTTATTTGATATTACACTTCCCACATGGATTCATCTAGTCCAAAGTTCTTCCATTGTACCTTAAACTGCTCTATTACTTTATTCCATAGCGTGGTCTACCTGTTGTCCAAAATGCACAATGGTTCTGGTTGGAACTCTCCCTCAGGTTCTACTGTATCACAGACCAATAAACAACATGATTAGTATCACTTACATACTTCTTAAATAAAGTGACATGTAAACCATTATGTGCTTTCACTGTGGATGGTAAGGCCAATCTATAAACTACTGGCCCCACTCTTTCCAATATTAGAAAGGGTTCACAAAATCTGGGTGCCAATTTAGCACAAGAACCCACTTTATATGAGATCTTACATGGTCTGATGTGGAGATACACATGCTATCCCACTTGAAATTGCTTATGCATTCTCTGCTGATCTACATAACTCTTTTTCCTATCTTAGGTTGCCTTCAATTTCTACCTAATATGGAGCACTTCTTACTTCATTTCCTTGATCATGTCTAGCTAAAGGACCATCCTGGTCATTGGGTCATCCCAACTAATAGGAGTGTTATGTTTTATGCCATATACATCTTTGAAAGGGATCTTCTTTAGTGAATCTTGGTACTTGTTGTCGTAGGAAAATTCAACCAGTGGCAGTAATTCTTCCCACCTCTTTAGTTGATGCGTAACATACTTCCTCAATTTTCCTCTAAATTTCTGTTCACTCTCTTAGTTTTTCCATCAGTATGTGGTTGATACGTCATAATAAAAGCTAGTTGGGTTCCAAAACCAACAAACATTTCCTTCCAAAAATTAGTAAATTGGAATCATGATCCGAAATGATCTTCTTAGGCATGTCATGCAATCTGAATATTTCCTTCATGAAAATTTGAGCTATGTCAATTGTCTTGTGAGTGTACTTGACAACTACAAAATTAGTTGCCTTACTCAACTTATCTGCTACCACCATAATGAAATCATGCTTCTTGGTTGTCCTTGACAATCCTATGATAAATTCCATATATATGACATCCCACTTCCACTCAAGAATGGGGATTGGTTGTAGCAATCTTGTTGGGTGTGTGCATTCCACTTGACTTGTTGACATTTCAGGCACCTAGAATTGTCATCAACAACTTCCCTTTTCATACTGAGACAATAATATATTTTATTTATGGTTGTTATCATTTTATGATAACTAGGATGACCTGAGTAAGGTATTTTGTGAAACTCCTCCAAGATTAGCTTCTTCAAGTAGCTCATACAAGATATATGCCACCTGTTTTTGAATTTCAACATTCCATTTCCTATGAGTATGTAATTCTTACTTAATGGCCCTTTTGGCTCTTGCTACAAGAAAAATTGCACATCCTAAAAGTGGTTGTCTTGTATCAATGCTTCCTTTATATTTTCTTTGATATTAAATTCATAAGTTCTCATGGCTGCTAAGTGAGCCACTTGTAGACTTCTATAAGTGTATCTTCTACTTTGTTTTCCTTTCCTTTGACGTGCTTTATCTCAAACTCGAACTCACTAATCAATGCCAACCATTTAGCTTGTTTAAGATTTAACTTGGGTTGGTCAAACGAGTATCCTAAGCAAGTAGTGCCTCCAAATTTTAATTGCGTGCATTAATGCCACGGGCTCTAGGTCATGAGTGACATAGTTCTTCTTATTCTCATTTAATTTTCTCGACTCATAATAGACCACATGTACTTCCTGCATCAAAACTCCGCCCATTCCTTCCTTATAGGCATCTGTGTGGTCCAAGAAGTCCTTTTCTAGGCATGCTATCAACAAAATAGGTGCACATGTGAGCAATTTCTTAAGTCATTGAAAACTAGTAGTGCACTCTGATGTCCATTGGAATTTGACTACTTTATTATGTAGTGTTGTGATTGGATGCCCAATATTTGAGAAATACCAATTGAATCTATTGTAATATCCAACCTATCCTATGAAATTATTTGTAAACTATCATGGATATTCCACTAGATAGTTGTCATAATAAATTTGATAAATTATACTTAAAAATATGAAAATCTACATTATTAGGGTTTATTGCTCTTTAGTTTTCTAAATTTGTAATTTACTATTTATTGCATATGCATGAAAATTACAATTATGTAAAAAGAGAGAACAACAAAATAAAAGCTCAAAAACATTATTTCACACAAGATATAAGTTGGGAAATCATTTCGGGAGAAAACCCAGTTGGAAGGTGAGGCCGCTTTGCTCTCTTTATTTGAATAGAAAATAACATCGAGTATAAATAAGTAAGGTCGTGGCCTATGGGATAATATAGTGCAAAAATCCTCTCTTTTTGATCTCTCCCCATCCCTCTTGGCTACACTACTTTTCTATCGTACAAACTCACTCGAAAAGAATGGAATCCCTTTCCCTCGTAGTGGCCCGGTTATAACATGACCTGATAACCTACTACTCGTTTGGTTTGACTACCTCAACTCTTAACTAGAGTTACAATATGGACTCTTCTAGATTATTTTTCATCAAAATCATGTGGACAACCCCTCTTCCATGAATAATGGGGGTTAACGTGGCATCCTTTCGAATTATGGTCACCAAAATGTGAAGGTCAACATCAAATTGGCATAATTTTTTGCATATAGACTCCAATTGTGGTGATTCTTGCACCATTGGAAAGGTATTTGTGTGTATAATAGAAAAATAAGGAATTGCACTAAATCAATAAAGTTTTATCGCCAAAAAATGTTGTTTAATGTCTCAAAATGCTCTTGGAAGGTTTTAGATCTGAATTTTCCAAATCGGGTCCCTCCGGTAAAATTGGTCTAGTGAGTTGATTCATCCACATTTTCCATTTGAAAGCATCAAGATGGATTAAATACAATATAATTAACCAATCCATATCACAAATCCCCATTTCGGGAGGCTTTTGGCCCCAAAAATATTCTACTAAATCAGGTGAATAAATTTCCCCCCACCTTCTCTCGGGTGTATCCTTTAGCCTTGCCTGTAAGTTGTCCTTTTGACCCAATTTTCCAAAGTTCATGCTACCCCTGTCTTGTAGTTCTAGACCTATTTTGCAAAAAAATATCTTTTGTCAAATTTTCTTGAACATCTAGTGCCAAATAATCTAGAGAAGGTAGAACCTGCTTCTCTTCCTGATCTAACAATGAAGGCTCATAGAGCTTTAGATTCCCCACTATCACAATTGGGTAAACGCATATGTATGGGGCTATACTTAGTCTCTAGGCATTATCTCCCACATTTTCCACTATCTCAAAGTGACCATACCACAAATCCTTCATTTTCGTACTATGACCCTGTAGCCTCTCTTTTTTTAATTATAACCATACTTTGTCTCCCACCTTGAATGAATTATTTGTTTTGTGTTGATCATGCCTAGCCTTATAATTTCTCATGAATTCTATAGTGTCTCCTATACCTTTTTATGAATCTGTATGATATTTTCAACAAAATTTTCAGCCCTTATGGCATTCCCTCTAAGATCGTTCCTTACTCTTCCTTGCTTCCCATATGAAATATCCAAAGGTGAAGGTGGAAAATATCCAAAAAAAGTTTCAAATGGGGAATTACCAATAGAAGTGTGGATTGATCAGTTATAAGAGTGTTGTATATATACCATATTTTTAGTCAAGGTATTTAGATGCTTCTAATTGTAAACCATTAAAAGCTTCACTAAAATATTGATGGCTACTTCTTTATGTCCATATGTTTGAGGATGGAATGTTATATACCTCTTCAATTTTGTGTCCATCTTCTCCCATGATGTAGACCAAAATGCACCAAGAAATCTTATGTTGCTGCCGGAAAAGATGCTTTTTGGTATCTCAAAGTGCACCCAAACTTGTATAAAGAACAAGTTCCCTACTTCTTTCCATTGATGTTTTTTTTTTACAGGACATCAAAACACACACCTTGCTAAACTTATAAACTACCATGAACATGTAGTCATGTGTCATTTCCTGGTTGCTGGTAAACCTCCCACAAAATCCATGGAAATTCTTTCCCAAGGATGAGTGTGTATAGGTAAGGGATGATATAGAGCATGTTCCCTAATACTAGGCTTGTTGGTACAACAAAACATGCATCCTCTTATGAACCTAGCTACTTGTTATTAGATCTTGGGCCAATACACATACCCCTGCATGTTGGGAAATGTATTTCCTACACTAAAATGCCCTATAACCTTGGAGGCATGAGCCTCTCTCATCAACTACAATCCCTCATCTTTAAGACTACATAACTTACCTATCATGTAGAGTAACCCATCCTAGAGATGGTTTTCAATGGTGTTGTCACCATTGTGCACATAACTCTGACTCTGCAATTTCTAAAACACCTCCTTGAAGTCCTCATCCACTAAATATACTTCTCTTTATGCATCATTGTTGAATGGATCCATGTGCATCAGAGTTCCCAAAGATGTGATATTTGATGTGGGTGGCCTTGAAAGCATGTAACCAACTTGTTTATGCTGCCTTTATTATACTTGATCACTAAAATAAATTACTGTAGAAACCTCATCCACTTGTAATGCCTAGTATGTTGTAGCTTACTTTGGGTCTAGAGGTACTGTAATGGCTGGTGATATATGTGGATTAATGTTTCCTTTCCCATCAAATAATGCTTCCACATCTTTACAAATTGCACTAGGGCATAAAGCTTCTTGTTGTAGGTAGGGTAGTTTAGAAATGCCCCGTGAAGTATTTCAAAATGGTAGCATACAAGCCTTCTTGTGTGGATCAAAACCATTCCCATATCATACCCACTTACATCTGTCTCCACTTTGAAGGGCAGCTGCAAGTTTGGTAATGCCAAAACTAGTGCTTGAATAATCTTCTTCTTTAACTCCTCAAAGGCCTACTACTGACCCTTTCCCCATTGGAAAATATTACCACATGATTTTGTGGTGTAGAGTGGTGTTGCTATCATTGAAAATGAGGCTATGAATTTCTTTAGGTACTACACCAGCCCAACAAAACTATTAATATTAGAAACATTAGTAGGTACTTTCCATTTCATGGTAGCATCCATCTTGGTGGGATCTATCTTAAGCTCTCCTCCACCTATCACATACCCTAGATACAACAACGACTGTTGTGCAAACTCAGGCTTCTTGAGATTTTCTAGTAAATGGTGCTACTTTAACATCTCCAGCATGCACCTATGTGAAATGTTAGATGTGCTCTTCCCAGGTAGCACTATATACCAATATCTCATCCAAATAGGCAATAGAAAATGAATCTATAAAATGGCACAATATATCATTCATTAAACTCATAAACGTAGCTGGTTCATTGCATAGGCCAAATGGCATGAATAACCACTCATAAAAACCTTGCCTAGTTTTTAAGGAAATCTTTTAGGTTCTTCTCAGAATCAAAACTAGCGATATCCAGACTTCAAGTCTAGCTTGGTGAAGTATTTCACTTACTACAACTGATCCAACATATTATCTATTCTGGGTAGGGGGTACCTATTCTTGAGCATGATTTTGTTTGATGTCGTGTAATCAATACACATTCGCCAAGTCCCATATTTCTTTGGCGCAATGATGATGGGAGACCCACATGGTGATGTACTCGATTGAATGACACCTTGTTGCAGTAGTTGCTGCAACTATTTTTAACCTCACTTACTTCTATACATACTTCCTGTACAACCCAATGTTTGGAAAAATGGAGTCCAATAATAGTTGGATCTTGTGCTCCAATTCCCTCTTGAATGGAAACCTTTAAGCTCCTGAAACACATCCTAGTATGCCTATAGGAACTCTTCTAGTTGTTGTTTTTGTTTCTTAGTACAACCGTCTGGGGATGCATTACCTCTTATTAAATATTCCACAGACTGATTTTAAAAAATAAATAGTAAAACATACTTCTTGCTAGAACTTATCAATTTCTTGGATTAGTTGGCACTTACCAACAAAATTTTGAACTTGCCTTTACGCACATTAATGATGAATGATTTTCCATCCTTGACGAACCGGTACTGGTTGGGTCTCTACATGAATATTGCATCTCACATATACATGTAGCAACTTCTAGACACCACTCCACATACATCAAGGGAAAGCACATCTAGCTATACCTATAATAAAATCATCACTCATAGCAAATCCAAATTTACATTATTTTGTTACCTTTAGCTTTGCAACTTATTTAAACAAAGTAAACTATCAAAAATGAAATATAAACTCGAAACAAGAACTCTAGTTTAAAAAAACCCCCGAAAAACATGAAAAAGCAACTCACAAATTAAAAGTGTTGATGCTACATAAACACTTTTTTTCTTTACGGGGTAAATTTTTCACATTTTTTAAAAATGGCATTGAAAACCAATTTTTTTTGTGCAAAAAACCCCTGAAAATGAAAAGTGTTGATGCAGAATATATAATATTATATATATATATATATATATATATATTATATATATATATTATTATAATAATATAATATATATATATATATATATAATATTGGGGTAAATTTTCAACATTTTTTAAAAATGACGTTAACGATGAAATATCATGACTTCAAAAAACCTTAAAATTCCAACGATTTTCAGGCATGGCATTAAAGATAAAATATCACATCTCTGAAAAGCTTTAAAATTCCAACAATTTTCAGCCATGGCATCAAAGGAAAAATACTTATAACTATTTTCAACCATAACATTAAAGATAAAATATCGTGACTTAGAAAAACTTTAAAATTTTGACAAATTTTCAACCTTGGAATTAAAACCAGAGATTATGGATACAAAAAAACCTTAAATTTTCAACATATTTCAACCATGGAATTATGGAAAAATTTGATGACAAAAAAAACTTTAAAAATGAACACGTGAATGAAAGAGTAATTATACCATGAGTAATTTTTAGATGGTGGAGGAATAACCTGTTAAAGAGTTTTAATAACCCAACATTTCGGACTGCCAAGTGAATCCATCCTCAGGGGATACGTCAATAGATTAAGAAGATATTAATGATATATCCTGAGCTAATCCTGCATGTATATATATGGATTATGAAGAGGATTAATATAAGAGATATAATCGGCAAGAATTTAAATAGTGTAGTAATAAATTAATAAACTGGAATTTTAAAACATTAGGTATTTAGTTTATTAATTCATAATAGTACATTGTTTTAATCTATATATAGATATATTTTAGAGTTAATTAGTTATGAATTATTATCTTATTTGATTTAAGAGAGCTTTTTTACATTATTTATTTTAAAATTTATGGATTACTTGTAAGATTATAATTACTAAAATTTATTAGAGTGTATTTTTTTTTTTAAAATTTATGGAAGGCGTGGTAGGCTTGAGCTGCTTCATTGATGATGCGTGGTATCGCCTTGTGCCCATGGCCCCTCCCTGTCACCCCCTTGGAAGAGCTGGGCAGTTTGCCTAGGGCTGGGACAACCTTTCTTTGCCTCCCACGGCCTTTGTTCCCCCCTCCATTGGTTCTTACCCCATTTGCTTGAGCCATGCTTCTTCCTCAGTCTATCAAATTCTTCTCTCCTCCCTATTCTTTCAACTTTACCCTTACCCAAGGCTGCGGGGTGGAAACTCGACACAACTAGTGGTCTCATCCCTTCGACAGACTTGCTACAAAGTTAAAGAATACCAGACAAGCAAGAATATACTTCCACTATCTGCTATGGATTGAATATCAACACATGATTACAAACCTTCCCTTGCCCAATGCAAAGTTGGACTAGATAGAATGGAGCAATACCAACAATTGTCATCTCATTCATCATATGGTTATAATTTCTAGTAAAATTCAAATTAATTGGCCAAGAACTTTTACTATGACTCAAGAGGATTACAAGTTTTCCGTGGGGTTGAGTCCCTCTCCCCCTAAACCCTCCACATAGCAACCCCTTATTGGGTGTTTAGGCTCAGAAATTTGGACCTGAATTGAGTAGGGTCAATTTCTCTTCCTCCTAAGAGTCCCAAACCCTCCCCCATCTCTAAATTGATTGTCACTCACACCAAGGAGCCCAACCCAGGGAAAATGCCGCGAGAGGCTCAGTCTAAATCTGCACAACCCCCCCCCTGTCCACTTTGTCAGCCACATTGGAGGGTGGTGTTTTTCATCCCTCCTTTCGACTCCTTCTACCCTACATGACCCCTTTCGCGACAAGCACATCCAAAATTTCACAGACACTGGGACTAGAAATACAATTGTCGTTGGTCCTCCCAGGTACCAGACGAAGCCATGCCTCTGACTACTCAAAAACCCATTACCCCCAGTCCCGACACAGGTAAGTTTTCCTCATAGGGTTGCTTACTCATCTTTATTTTAACTAAATTTGCAAGGTGCAGGCTAAATACATACGAGAGAGCACTCCTAAGGTTTATGGATGTTGTCTTCCTCTGGTATCAAGAGACCCCCAGGACTGTAATCACCCAGACAACGTTCCACCGCCACAGGGCCTTTCTTACCCAAACGGCTCGCATAAAATTTCAAAATGAGCCTCTGCTCACTCAATATGGCCTTAACTCCTCCCAACTCGCAGGCATTAACTTATGCATGCTCGCTGCCACCTCTCCAAGTGTTGGTTGCATGTGGAGGGTGGCGGGGGCCTTACTGCTTGCCTTCATGGCCTTGTACATTCCATTAATTCTGGCTCGCATCCCAATCGGGGGTTAATGTTTTTTTTTTTTGTTTATATGTTTTATAAAAAAAATTGTTAATTTTATTCTTAATTATGTTTTTCGGAAAATATATATATAGTATATATATAATATATAATTTTTTTTTGTACTTTTATCTTTTATAGTTGATTGTTTTTTTCTTTTACTTTTTTTTAATGTTTGATCTCGCGTTTGTTCTCTTTATATTAATTTTTTTTTTTTTTTTTTTTTTTTTTTTTTTAATTATGTAATTATATTATTTACTTGTTATTTTTGTTATTTTTGTGTTTTTAGTTTTAACTTTCCTTGTTTTATTTTTGTTTTTCATATTGTATTTATTTATATTTCTTATTTTTTTATAGGTTCCATGTTGATCCTCGACTAGCAACCCTATCTCATAATGTGTCAATTTGATAGTTAATTTTAAAGTTTTCGTTATAATGGATTGAATCTGCCCCACAATGTGTCAATTTCATGATTGGTTTTTAAGTTTTCATTACAATGGGTCGAGTTTGCCTACATTTCGTGTCAATTTGATGGTTTATTTTTAAATTTTTATTGTTTTTTCAATTGTATGTTATATTTTTTTAAAATTTTTTTTGGAAAAAAAATTCAGATGTCATCGATGATCCTTGGATATAAAATTCATAAAAACTTTATAAAATTTGCTATTTTTCCAACTTTTGTTTTCAATTTTTTCATAAAAATCTTTTTTTTAACATTTTATTTTTAGTGAAAAGGTTTTGAAATATGATTTATTTATTTATTTATATGTATATGCACAATATGTATTTTTTGTTTAGTATTTAAGATTATTATCTTTTAGTGACAATTATTCTATGTGTATTGAATTATTAATTAACAATATATAGATATATAAAATATATATATAAAATCTTAATCTCAAAATATTAATGTTATTATTTTTTTTTAACTTTGCAAAAAAAAAAAAATTCATTATAAAAAAACATTGCAAAGAAAAACGAAAAACACATGTTTGGAAAACCCTTAAAAAACAAACATCTTAGGATGATAAACAAATAAGAAAATAAACCAACTTGAAAAATGGTTAAATAATCAACATTATATATTTCTTTTTTGCATACATAAGACATAAAAAAATTTAAAGTGTAAAAAATATGCCTTAAAAAGAAATGTCGATGCTTTTCAAAATTCACATGAAAATCACCAACACTTAATTTTTTTTTTATCCACGCTTAATACATTAGAAAATTTAATGTGTAAAAACTAAGTCCTCTAAAAAAAGGGGTTGATTCCGCATCAACACTTTTTAAAATCAACATAAAAATCACTAACATTTAAAAACAAATGTTCATACTTGATACATAAGAAAATTTAAAGTGACAAAAATATGCTATAAAAAAGGATGTATAATGAATCAATACTTTTCAAAATCGAATGATTTTTTGCTACCTCAAAAAATTGAGAACTTGGTATGGGTCCTGTTTGATAGTTTACTTTATTTTTACCAATCCTAATGTATATGGGCTTGGATGAGCATGAAATTCCAATCCGAATTTATTAACTAGCTCAGCTACAATGAGATTCGCTTGCGATCCCGAGTCAAAGAAAACATCAATCTTTGTCTTTTTGACCTATATCTTTATGTGGAAGAGTTTGATTATTTCTTTGTCTTCATATTGTTGAAGGTTACTTATATTCACCTCCTTTTGCATTAATGTACATACAATCTTCTCATCCACGTCCAAGTTGCTTTCAATCAGATTTCTTTAATGATTGGCAATGAGATTCTTCTTCTTATTATCTTTCTTTTTGTTCTTCAGGTTAAGCTTCAGATGAAACTTCTAACACTTCACCTATGTATGACGTTCAATATTGCAGTAGTTGCAGTGGTTGCTGGGATCATTGCACGAGTGTGCTGTGGCTACCGTCTTTTATATTTTCCCTCTTTCCACTTCTTCATCCCCTTCTTAGAAGCATCCTATTGCTTCTTCTGCTTCAATCCACTTGGTTACCCTTTCTTTTGGCCTATGTTCTCCAGGTATTGTGCTTATACATAAGCCTCATCCATCGATCGGGGCTTGAATAACATCACTTGCTTCCATAGATGGGTGTGTAGACCCCCTAGATACTCGAGGAGTACATTTGGGTTCTTTGGGGAGATACCCAATATTATGACCATTTTTCTAAACTCTATGGTGTACTCTTGTACACTCTGCCTCTGCTTCTAATGAATTAGTGCCATCAGATCCACTAGTCCTCTACATACTTGATAGGATAAAATTGAGACTCTATGAGGGTTTTAAATTCCTCCCACTTAGTCACTATAGGATTTCCCTCTAACCTCAAGGTCTCCATGTGGCTTTCCCACTAGGTAATGGTATTGTCCTCTAATTCCAACCACACAAATGAAATATTCTATTCTTTCTTGATATTATGAAAAATGAAATGAACTTCTAATTGCTACAACCAGTGATTTAGCTTTAGAGTATTGATCTCACCTTGATATGGTTTGATATTGACATTTTCTTCCATTTTAAATAGGGATTGCGATTGGTTCATGACACTTGAACTGGGTTGATGTTTTTCGGGTTCTCTCTTTGGCTCCTCTTCTTGATCTCTTGATCTCCCCTCTGATTGGTCTTTTGGATTAGAACCCCAATATTCTTTGAATACCCTAAGCCTATTCGTTAGGAGAAACATGAGGATATTCACATTACAACTTATATATGCAACTTGCGCTCCCGGTTGCAAAACCCTCTCCTCCACAGGATCATGAGAGTTTTTCATAGAGTTTTCAACGATGACTAGAGTTCTACAACTCTTGGATTGTTTGATATAGATCCCCAACAAATATCTAAACCTTATCTTTTACTAATATGATCCTAAATTTCCATTGATATTCCACTAGACAATTCATCACAACATAATTGATAAATTATACTTAAAAATATGAAGATCTATATTATTAAGGTTTATTCCTCTTTAGATTTCTAGATATGTAAATTACTGTTTATTGCATATGCATGAAAATTATAATTATGAAAAAAATAGAGAAAAATAAAATAAAAAATCACAAACCATGGTTTGACACGAGATATAATATGGGAAACCCTTTAAGGAGAAAATCCATCTAGAAGGTGAGGTCGCTCAGCTCTCTTTCTTTGAATAAAAAATAAATGCAAGTACAAAGAAGTAATGCATGTGGCCTGTACGATACTAAAGTACATGAATCCTCTATGTGTTCTCTCTCCCTATCCCTCTCATCTACTCTACTAGTCCATGGAACAAACTCAATCGAAAAGAATGGAACCCCTTTCCCTCCTAGTGGCTTAGTTATAACACAACCCAATAGTCTACCACTGGTTAGGTTGACCACCTCAACTATTACCTAGAGTAACATTATGGACTCTTATTCATCATAGTCACATGGATATCCCCATTTCAATGAATAATGGAGGCTGATGTGGCATCCTCTCGAATTATGGTGGAAAAAATATGAAGGTCAACTTCCAAGTGGCATAACTTTTGCATACAGATTCTGATTGAGCCGATTCTTACACTATTGGAAATATATTTGTTTGTACAATAAAAAAAAGGGTGTTATGCTAAAGAAACACAATTTTACCCCGAAAAAATGTCTTTTGATGCTTCCAAATTCTCCCAGAAGGTTTCATACCCCAATTTTTCAAATTGGGTCTTGTTGGTAGAAATGGACCTATGAGTTGATTCCTCCACTTTTTCCATTCTAAAAGCATCAAGATGGATGAAAAGAATATAATGATCCAATATAGATACTGAAATATCTTAATTCAATGATATTTCTGGAAGGGGCCCAATCTATGATGACCTTAATCTTATCAGGATCCATAACCTCTCCTTCCCTTGAAATGACATGTCACAAGTACTAAACTTGTGATTAAAGGAAATCACATTTTTTGAGCTTGGCATAGAGCTTATGCTCTCTCAAAAACTACAATATACCTTCAAAATTTCTTCATGTTATTTTCTAGTTTTTGAGTAGACCAAGATGTCATCCACGAAGACCAAAATGAACTTGTTCAAATACAGGATGAGGCCATTTTTAATTAGACACAGAAATGCGGCTGGGGTATTGGGAAGCCTAGATTCCAACACCACAAACTTGTAGTGTCCATTTATTGTCCTGAAAGTTGTTTTTATGGATGTCTTTCTCCTTATTTTAGACTTGAGGATAATCGTATCTTAGGTTTATTTTTCAGAACACTACAACCCCTCTTAACTGATTAAACAACTCATCAACTCTAGGTAGTAGGTAATTGTTCTTCACTATCACTTTATTTAACCATAGATAATCAATGCACAACCACAGGGTACCATCCCTTTTATTTACAAATAAAATTAGGGCTCCGTAGGGTAACACACTATGCCTGATATACCCCAGGTCCAACATTTCCTTCAATTATAGTTAAATATCCAATAAATTCGATGTGATCATACGATATGGGGCTTTTGAGACTAGCACTAATCCAAGAAGCAATTTAATGGAAAAATCAATTTCACTCCTTGGAGGCAATCCCAACATTTCCTCCTTTGGAAAACATCATTTAACTGATTTAATACTAGGTGAGCTTCCATTATGGCCTCATTTCTCTCTGGCTCACTAGTCACTTGGACTGCATAAAAGGCACACCCTTTTCAACTGCATCTCTTTACTTATAGCATTAATATTTGTTGAATAGAAGCATGTTTTCTTATTTTCTGAGGCACCATTTCCTCACCTTCATTGCCAAGGTATTCCAATGACTTTCCATAACAATCTACTTTGGTTTTATGGGCCGCTCATCAATCCATGTTGATTAAGACATCATACGAGCCCAATTATAGGATATTGAGTGTGGCTACAATGGATATGCCACTTATATCCATAAGGCACAATTCCAATAAGTCTTTCTCTCATTTTTTTAATTCTCGTGGGTAGATGAACTAACCATGATTTTTCATGAGTATTCCTTTGCAGAGAACATTTCTCTACAATATTCGAGCTAATATAGACGAGATTAGCATCCAGGTTAATTAAAATTGGAATAGGCTAGTTAATGACCATACCTTCCATTTTGATCATCGAGGATTAATGATCTGCTTTCTTGTTGTCCAAGGCTACATAAATTTGAGGCATGCTTTGGGCCACCTCATTCACCATTGTTGCCTCTTGTACATTATACAACCTTGTATCATTTTTCTATTGTTGAGGATAGTCTCTCTACAAGTGGTTTTCTCCACATATACATCATTGCATAGGTCATTTCTTAGATCCATCAACCTCTTCTCTTGTTTATTTATTTGGCCGGTCTCTATTGGAAATGATGAATTTCTATTGAACCTCACCCTTGGTGGGAGTGGTGAAATTCATATTTCTCCCTCCTTTCTTGTATCCTAAGGGGTTTAGTCCTTTTCCCTGGAAGCTGGTATTATCTCTCATTTTCCAGTTTTCTCGAAACTCAACCTTATGCTTGGACTGATGATAACAATACTTGACCTTTTGGATAATTTCCTTAGGGTTCTTGGCTCACCAAACTCAATTATGTCCTAGTAATCTTATGGTAGCCTACTAAGGTACCTTTTAATCTTCACCTTCTCATATCTAATGTACAACATGTAGCTCAACAACTCAAAAAATCTATTGGTTTACTCATCAACAGTAAGCTACCATAGCATATGCTCATGGAATTTTTTAACTTTGTTGTCATAGTATCTCTCCGATAGGTGTTTCTCGTGAAAATATTTTTGAAATTTTCCCCATGACAACTCCTTATCTCTAATGCCTTTTACATTTCTTAAATATTCGCACCCAATGTCAACCTTACCCTTCAAGCTGAAAATAACCATTTTGGCCTTCATTTCATTAGACTCTAGTCATGGACTCTGAAATATTTCCTTAACCCCAACAACCAGGCTTCTACCAGAGGGTTGGATTTCTTAAACTCCAACGTTGAGCTCTTCTCACTCCTCCTATGTTTATGGTGTCTCTTGGTTATTGCACTAGACATATGGTTATGGCTGCTTGATTATCTTTCCAGCATGATGAGTGGGGTTTCTCTCCTCACTATGTATTCAATAGCTTTCATGTGCCTCTTCCTCGACTTATTGCTTTCTACTTTGTTGGATTATAGTCCTTAATTTTGGATTTAATAAGGAATTTGATTGGATTTATTCCTACCCAGATAGTAGGATGAAACCTCATGTTGCTTCTATATTTGCAGATTTGACACTCTATAAGATTACTGCATTCACCTCTACTTGTATTTCTTGTGCTTAGATAATCTTCTAATTGTCTTCCTTGGAACTTCTCAATTTAGCTCTAAAACTCATGAGGGTATCCATCTAGTCAGGGGAAATTTTCTGTGACCTCTTTCCCACTGAGTTCTCTTCCTGATGATGACAAGATAAAGGCATGCTATATTCTACCATTCTAGTGCTCATTTCTTTATTCTTGTTGGAATTTATATCCTATCGCTCTCTCTCTCTCTATTGTTGCACATACATGACTATTAGTCAATCAAACACAAATCAACCAAATTTACTCATCACCTTAGGATATATACAATAGGCATGCTGATCTGAAATTGGTTGAAAATTCAAATCCCATGTCAGTATGCAGGTTAGAAATCAAACTAACATGTCATCAAACTGTCAAAACAATATCCATATTAGCTGTAAGTTCATCGTTAGAACACATATTTATATGTAACAATGAATCCATTAGGTCAAAAATTTTAGCTAATAGGTGTGCGTGAGCATCCTTGGGTTCAATGTTGAATCCCTTACTACATCGTGATCCACTCTGTGACTTTTAACAAAGATTCTAACTTTATTCCCCAAAGGTCTAGTGTTGAATATTTACTTCATATGGTGTTATTTTGGCCATCAAAGCCCAACATTTGGAAAATGCTACGACACCACTCTATATCAGAGCTCCAAAATTTCTCCCTTAAGGCATGATAGGCCTAGTTTTTCATATCCATGTTGTTACTCTAGACCTCAAGGTCCAATGTTTAAACCTTTATTTTGATACCACTCAGTAACCACTTCCATTCCACCCCCTTAAAGGTTCACAGGTTGAGGAAGGTGTTACTTGTCATTAAACTGATTCCCATTAACTATTATGAATATAAGATTACAAAAAACCCTCATTTTTGTAATCCCGTAGAATTAACTTATGATATTAATGTTGCATTCAGCTCGTCAAAAGATTTTTCGATGGTACATATTTTACCTTAATTCGATTCCAGGATCAAAATTTACATTCGATTAAACTTTGCTATGTCAACATATTGTTGATGGTGCTGGACCTGCCAACATGTAAGGAGATCTCCCCGGTAAGAAGTCCCAGTTAGACCTCATCCCATTTGGTGTGAGAGTCCCAATAGTGGGTCATATGGTAATGCCTTGACCGCGATGTCGCACAGAGGCAAGTAAGATAACTCTGTCAGTAGCAAGGGTGTGTCCGTTGCAGTGAGTCAAGGAAGGTGTATGAGAGGTTCTAACATAGGTGGGTTGAGATGAGGGTGAAGGCGAGTTCTAGGTTGAAAGGGATCAGTCCCAACTTGGATAGGAACACACAACACATAGGACATACATAGCTTCCGGCGGAGCAGTCCACTTGGATGCAGTATTCACAACATACAAGGTAAGATAACATGTACAACACTCATGGATCAGTTTGAATGAGTGCAACGGTTGTTACAACAAGGTTCATGTGAAAGGTTTGTCTGATGTCCGATAGAGTGGTCGACACAGACAAGACAAAATTAACAACATATACAACGCATTTCCATTAATAGATTATGAATTACAACAAATTAATTAGTTCAGATGTAGAACATAGGTTAAAGCAGCAAGCATTATAGGTGTTAAAGATCAGTCTTACAACATATACAATACATGTGTGAAAATGTGTTGGCTCTTATTATATAAATAAGTGCAAGTTCCAATTATACAATACATCCATGTAAACCTACTAGCCCCAACATTGGAACTTTACAGCCACATCCACCTGCTCGTTCAAAGAGATGAACTAGCTCCATGCAATGGAGAAGCCAAGGCACATTACAACACTGTCCAAGCTCTTTCCAAGAATAGCCTTATCAGAAGCTTGGCTGACCAAAAGCCCTTGCAATGAGTTATGAGGGACTATTTATAGCAAAGGGTGGGGTGACCCTTGACATTCCCCTTTGTGAAATTTCAACTACCTTCATGACTCTTCACGTACTCTATGACTGTTACATCCAACTATTGACACTTGACTTACACTTGACATGACTCAACATTACAATGCACATGTACTCATGTGAGATAACATGGCTTGAATAAGCCATGCAAGACATCACTGACATGATCCGCTGTGATGAGACCAACTCTTTGACATGCTTGTGATGGTGAAGGCGGTGAGTTGATGCCAAGCTTGGTCATCCGTGATGGTGTGCATGCACCTTATGGTGACATCTTGCTGAAGCGAACTCTTGCCTCCATTGCAACTAATGCATTGGTTCACCCCCTTCATCCAACTCGTTTGCTAACATGCACATGGTCTTCTTAGATGCGGTTGAATTGGAAACACATTGATGCATAATGTCCGTTCTGATCTTCAAGTGTCCACTGGTGGTCATGCACATCAACTTACTGGAGTACATGTTCAACTCCAGTTGGACTTGCTTCTTTTCTTCGCCTTGGTGAGTGTGTTGAATGGGTTGGATTGCATGCATGCACAATGACATGCATGCTGCTGAATCCCTTGGATGCGATCAACAACACTACTCACCATGTCTGTTCTGTGTTAGCTGCTGGGATGGATATTTAAATTGTACGGGCACAGTTTCATCCATGAGTGCATGTTGTGCCCACTACTGTTCCTGATCATGTTGCAACTTATTTATCTATTTGTGCAGCTTCATGTTCTTTCTTGAGTTGCTATTTTAGCACATGCAACTCCTTCTTTGTTCCATTCTCTGTCTTCGTGCGACCTTCATGTCACGTCATTACCTCATAGCCTGAGTTTCCAAAGTTGCTTTCGTTATTAGTGGATCTGCTTGATCTTGCAACCTTGTCCTACCTCTGTGTTTTCAACAAACTTCCTCTTGCATTCGCTGCATTTGGTATGATGCCTTCAGTTTTTGTTCATGATGTTTCTCATTGTGATGCTGCTGCTATCATATCTTGATGTCCTTGTCTATGAACAACTTGATGTCTTCGTGAGTAGGCAAGCTCATAGACACTTAATCGACTGCATCTTGAGGTATGATTTGAATGGTGTCTTTGACTCTTGGAAACCATTGTACCTGCACTTTTGAGAGGCAGCTGAACACCTATAATACCTGGGGACATGGAAACATTCATGGCAAGCAATCTGTCAGTCGAAAACCAAAATGAACTTGAGAATTGACTTGCAACATACCTATGTGATTGATCATGAGGACGGGAGACTGACCACCAAGACTGCACAAGGCACAGTCTGGGCTACTAGGAGACTGACTAACTGTTGGAACTGCGCAATGCACAAATCCAATCTGGCTACTGACTGTTGGAATTGCACAATGCACAATCTTAGCTAGCAATGGCTGCAGGCTCAGTGACTGCATTGCGCAATTTTCTTGGCCAACAGTCACTGTCCCTTAGGATTGCACAAAGCAGGCTTGGGGAACAAATTCTGGGAAGAAATGCGCATTTATGGAGAGGAAGGTGGAGCCTTCCCTCTCAGGATTGCGCAATGCTATCTTGGTGAGGTTCTTGGTGAGGGAGATCAGACCGAAGTTGGCCAGACTTGCCGACGAGCAATTGAAAGTGAATGTGAGTGATAATGCATGGTGATACTAAGTGTAATAATAAGTGAATGATCATGCATGCAATGATGAATGACAAATTCAAAAGATGGAACAACATGCATGTGGGTGAGGTGAGTCGCCGAATCAGTGACTGTTCACGAAAAACAGTTTCATGCATTCGACAACAATGAGATGTCAATGAAAATTGAAACAATGCTAGGACAAGATAGTATACATGTAAACGACAACAAGCATTCAAAGAAGTCAAGCAAGAAATACTCATACAAGTGAAAACACAAAAAGTGACAGAAATGCAACATAAGGCATGGAAAGTGGTCTCACCCCAAAAACGCTGAGCTGAATGTGCCGACTGCTCCTAGATGTGATGTGGGATGTCAAAGCTGCCAGGTTGATGTGAGGAATTAGCTTTGCAACATCCGCTTGATGAGTTTTGATAACATCGAAGTTGTGACATGCATGCTACAAATCTAGGGAAAGCGACACTTGGTGGGAGATTTCTGAAATGATCCTTGCATGTAACCTCCAACTGCTAAACATAGATCCTTGAAACAAGGGATGCCTTTGCAAGCTACCTTGGGAGAAGAAGCCCATGCATGCAAGTCTATTTTTATTGGTCTTGGAGGGAATTAGTCAACTGAGCTGCACATGCAAGAGATTGCTCGACTACTTGAAGGAAATGCGCATTTCTGGCTAGGAGCTGGGTTGACTGCCCAGGAGATTTGGACAATTTCTGGGCAGAGCAACTGACTGTTGCCCAGATTTGTGCAAATTCTAGGCTGAGCAACTCTGCTGGGGAAAATTGTGCAATTTATGTTAGGAGTGTTGACTGGCATAATTGCACAATCACAGAGCCTAACAGGCTGCGGGACAGGATTGCGCAATTTCTGAAGGGAAGGCTAGTTGTCCTCCAGAAATGTGCAATTTTCTTGGGGAAGCTACTCAGCTTACAATTGGACCAAGTTCGGGTGAACAACCTATGAGGGGAGTGGATCAAGCTGTGATCGACAGGCTGCCTTTGTGCAAGAAAAACACTGAAGCTTGTGATCTTGGTGAAGCAAGGCAAGTTGCTGTGAAGGTTGGAAGGGAAGCTCCAAATTGAAGCTAGGGAAAAATTTTGGAGGGTGGTTGTAGCCACTACAACACTTGGCGAAAAACTGGTAGAACTCCAGCTCCCTGAATGGACCTTGTTCGTGAAAAACAAGTCTAACACCTCCGGAAGTATTGTTCAGCTCTCAGCTCATCTTGGTTTCACACTATCTTGATTGTAAGATGTAGCATCTACCAAGATCTTGGTCAATTGACACACATTCCAAGGAAAGGCAACATATTTGTTTCAATTGGGGTTGAGGGGTATATTGGTGCACTAGTAGTATAGTCGTCAGAATCTTGGTTTCATCTTTGGTGTTGCTCCGTTGCCAGTAGGCCTAGACAGTACCCCGATGGAGTCACATAGGAACACAAGCATGGCTCCGCTGCCAGCGAGCCTGGTCAGTACCCCGATGGAGTTACTTGCATCACCTCCCTGCGCAGGAAGCCTTTCTCTTCTTTTTACTTATTCATTTTTCATTTTTTTCAACCTTTTTCACTTTTTTCATTTTTTTCAACTGTGCATAGCACTTATTCATTTCAGAGGCAGAAGAGGGATCCTGACTTATTAAGAGCAGAAGAGGTTGTTCCAGGAGAGAAGTAGTTTATATATCTCTGACGTGCATGTTTAGGTTTTCCCCCTCACCTTACTCTACTTGAATGAGATGACAAGGGTTAACCCAGAAACAACTGACTAGAGAAGATGACACCAGTTAGCACGCAAGAGTTGTGTTTTCACCAAGGTTCACTTCGAACAATACATATTTTCCATCGACGTATCATGGATTGAAAGTAACAAGTTCTTGATAAAAAGGCAAGATGACAAATAACCAAGTAGTGATAGCAGCAGAAGGCCTCTTGTACTTTACTCAGCTCGTTTCAAGAGTCATACATGGTTTCACACAAAACTATCCTACGAAAGAAAACAAGCAAGCTAACAAACAAAAAAACAAAGCAAGAGAAGTAGCAAAAGAGAAAGCAAAGCAAGTAATCAAACAAGTAAGCAGGCAAACAAACAAAGCAAGCAAGGAAACAACTCAAAAGCAAACGCTACTCCTACTCCTAAGCTAACAATGCATGGGTCATCTCACGTGAAGTGATGCTTCCAATGCAGCCACCAACACATTGGTTGACCCACGTTGGTGAAGGCAAGGTTCATGAACAAGACAAATGTGCGAACTAGCAAACAAGAAAGATGTAACAATGAAGAAAAACACACTCCGAGCTTACAAGAGACCACAAAACAAAGATGAGTGATAGTGCATGTTATTTATTCTATGGTGCTATGATGATGTTGTGCTACACTGTGTGCAAATGTTGAGTGTATGCATTCTCTTAAATGTGACATGCAAGCAAACGTGAGAAAGGTAGACCACTTGTGTTGTACATGTGTGCTTGTTGTGTAAGATTCCTCCAATGAATGAGTGATGGGATTGTGTAGCTCGAGTGGAGGAAGCAAAATTTGGGTGTTTGGTTGATCTTTAGTGCAAAGCATAGAGTGATGAGGAGCCTTGAGTGTTTCAACAATTTCCTGACCAGAAGTGAGACCAACCTTAGGACAGTGAGGGCCTGACATAACCATTAGCTTGGGCTGAAGTGCCTCGACATTCTGGGGGGTTTCGACCTCATGGACAGTAGATCATCATAGACCAGTCCCTTGGATATATTAACAACGGTTGAATCAACATTGTGATCGGATGAGGAAGTGAATAGATCACGACAACCAAGATCATAAAATTCAAGATGTTTGTCGGCATCCTCATGATTTGATAAATCGAGTAGAGGGGTAGATGAGAAGCAAAGATATTCACCCTCTGTTTTTAAGAAAGATAAATGATAGATTGAACGAATTTTCTGAGGAAGATGTGTCCTCTCTGCACTGTAATGATAGGTTGACATCCAAGGTTTTTGTTTCAATCGTGATTGGATCACAGTCCTTGATGTGGGGGTGTGGGGGAAATTCCCCCCCCAACTATTTCCTCCACCCCCATCCCCCCCGTCGGGGGTTCAAGGGCAACATCCCTGAAGAAAAAATAAGCTGAAAAATTACCTTGTAAAATATTGTAATTTCATAGTCAATCTAGGTCGTTCATTAGGTAGAATATTTGATGGTATAAGTTATGTTAATTTAGGGTTTTTTGACCTAAAAGGTAACCCTTGGTTTAGATGAGGGAATTATATTGAGATTAGGTATTATTCTATGCGAGAAAAACATTGGAAACTATGTGAGAGTGAAGATGAAGTTATAGATTTGTTGTAGATAATATCCCTTCATTTTGTTGGATAATATAAAAGGAAGGATTGGATGTTTCTCTGTGGATGTAGCCCAAATTGGGTGAACCACATTTATCTATGTATATGTTGTTTAATGCTTTTCCATGTCTGTTTTTCTGCAATATTTTATGTGTTCCATTGCTCTGTTATTTAATATCTAACAACTGGTATTAGAGTCGAAGGTCTATTTGGTTGATAAACTTGCAGGAAAGAAGGGTTCCTAGTTTGGATGGGAGCAATGGCAGAAGATGGTAGGTTTAGGGTTAAGAAATTCAACAACTAAAAATAGTAGCTACAGAAGATGCAAATGGAGTATTATTTGTATTAGAAATATTTTTACTTGCCACTAAGAGGAAAAGAAAAGAAGCCAACAAGTATGACAGATGAAGAATGGGAGATTCTCAATAGAAAGGCACCTGGAACAATACGGCTGTGCCTGGAAATGTCGGTGGCCTTCAACATTTCAAAGGAAAAAAAAGAAAAGGGTTTAATGAAGGCATTGGCCATCTTATATGAAAAACCCTTGGCCTCAAACAAGGTAATTTTATGAAGCACTTGTTTAATATGGAGATGTCAGAAGGTGGATCTGTTGTTGATCATTTAAATGAATTTAACACGGTTACTAGTCAATTAAGTTATGTAGGGGTAAATTTAGATGATAAAGTTAGGGATCTATTGTTTCTATGCTCATTGCCAGAAATTTGGAATGGCTTAGTCATGGCTAACAATAATTCAGTCTCTAGATCTAGTACTTTTAAGTTTGATGATGTTGTTGGTGTTATCCTTAGTGAGGAAATGTGATGAGAAATATCAGGTACGACAATAGGTAATTATTTGACTGCATAGACTAGGGGAAGAAAAATAGAGAGAAGAAAGAGCTCAAGACATCATAGTAAGTCAAGGAAAGGCAGATCCAAATCCAGATCGAGGATAATGTGCTAGAAATGTGGGAAGAAAGGACACTTGAAGAAAAACTATAAATATTAGAAGGAAAAAGAATGAGATGGACATCAAGAGAACAATCAGGAAGAAAATGTAATTGGTCATGTGTTTTAATATGCTCTGATTATTTCATTAGAAAATATTATTGATGCATGGGTGGTAGATTTAGGGGCTTCATTCCATGCCACACTTGATAGGAAACATTTTCATGACTATGTTCAAGTAGATTTTGGACATGTTTGTCTCAGTGATGATAAACCCTGTAAAATCATTGGAATGGCTAAGGTTTTTATAAAGCAACAAAATTTCAACCAATTTCTATTAAAGGAGGCAAGGCATGTTCCATATTTGAAGAAAATCTAATTTCAATGGGGCAGTTAGGAGGTGAAGGTTGTGTAACTATATTTATAGACAAAATCCGGGAGGTCACTAAAGGAGCCATGGTAATAGAAAAATGGAGAAAAGGTTGGTAAATTGTATTTACGCAATGCTATTTCTAATTCTTCTAATGATTCAACCTCCACAAGAGTAGATACGACATTGTGGAATCATAGACTTGGGCACATGAGTGAGAAGGGGATGCATATTCTTCACTCAAGAAATTTGTTGCCAGTTTTGAAGCATGTTGATTTGGATTTTTGTGAGAATTGTGTTTATGGAAAACATAAGAGAGTCATATTTCTCAGAGTTGGGAAAGAAAAGAAGAGCGAAAAATTAGAGTGTGTGCATACAAATGTTTGGGGACTTTCTCAAGTATCATCTCTCAGTGGCTCCCGCTATTATGTTATTTTTATTGATGATGCAACTAGGAAAACTTGGGTTTATTATATTC
This sequence comes from Pinus taeda, assembly GCA_000404065.3. Classification (NCBI taxonomy): domain Eukaryota; kingdom Viridiplantae; phylum Streptophyta; class Pinopsida; order Pinales; family Pinaceae; genus Pinus; species Pinus taeda. Next base: position 53,010 of record APFE031612955.1, read on the forward strand.
AGAATAAATCTGATGTCTTTGATTCTTTTAAGAAATAGAAAGATTTGGTTGAGAATGAGACATGAAAGAAGTTGAAGTTTCTTATATAAGATAATGGAGGTGAAAACTGCAATAATGAGTTTGATAATTACTATTCACAACATGGAATTCATAGAGAGAAGATTGTTCCATGAACACCACAAGAAAATTGTGTCAGAAAGGATGAACAGGACAATCATGGAGCATGCAAGGTGCATGAGATTGTATGTAGGATTGCTATTATAATTTTGGGTAGATTTTATAGATATTGTTGTTTATCTAATAAATAGAGGGCCTTCAAGTTCCTTGGATGATGGTATTCCATAGGAGGCATGGACATGTAAAAAGGTAAACTAATCATTTCTAAATACTTTTGATTGTGAAGCATTTGTCCACATTAATAATGAAAACATAAGAAAGCTTGAGGCAAAATAAAATAAGTGTACTTTCATTGGATATGGTGTTAATAATTTTATTTATCACTTATATGATTATGAAAACCATAAAATCATTCGGAGTAGATATATGGTATTCAATTAAAGGGTCTCTTACAAATATCAGTTGCAGGGAAAGAAACATGAAAAAGAAAACACAAAATACATATTTCTTGATGAGATCATAAAAAAAAGTAAAGTCAAAGGTGTCGGGAAATCAAAATGACTAAAAACAAAAATAGCAGTAGCAACAAGAACAAGAACAACAAGAACAACATGCACCTCAAACTCTTGTTAGGGTTGTTATAATATCTGCTAGGTTAAATAGACCCCCTGAATGATATTCTCCTTCATTATATTATGTATTGTCGATTCATTCAGGTGAACCAGAAGGATATGAAGAGGCATTATAGGTATAAACTAGGAAGAAGAAGGAGAAAGCCATGAAATAAGAGATGGACTCCTTGGTACATAACCAGAGTTGAGACTTAGTTAGGTTTCCTACAGGTAAAACAACATTGCAAAATAAATGGTTTTACAGGTTGAAGGAAGAACATGGAGGAAAACCAAGGTATAAGGCCAGATTTGTGGTGAAAGGTTTGTACAAAATAAAGGTATATACTTTGATGAAATATTATCTCCTATTGTTAAAATGGCTTCAATCAAAACTATTTTAAGTCTAGTGGCAACAAAATATTTTCATCTTGAAAAATTAGATGTAAAGACAACCTTTCTCCATGGGGATGTGGAGGAAGAGATCTATATGCGATAACCAAAAGGGTATGAGGTCAAAGGGAAGGAGAAATTAGTGTGCAAGTTGAAGAAGATATTTTATGGTTTAAAACAGGCTCCAATGGAAATGGTATCTAAAATTTGATAGGTTTATGTTTGAACAAGGTTATAATAGATGTCACTTTGACCATTGTGTTTATCTTAAGAAACAAACTGATGGAAACTATATCATATTATTATTGTATGTAGATGACATGATTTTTGTAGGGTCTAACATGAAGGAAATAAATATGCTCAAAGGAAAATAGGTTAATTAATTTGCAATGAAGGATTTGGGTGTTGCAAAAAAAATCCTTGGTATGAGAATAACTAGAGACAAGAAAAATCACAAATTAACATTGTCTCAGAATGAGTACGTAGAAGAGGTGCTGGAAAGATTTAATATGTAGAATGCAAAACCAACAATCCAGGAAAATACCATTAGATGGCAGTGAAGTGGATTCTCATGTATTTGAGAGGTACCATTAATCAAGCATTATGTTTTGGAGGTTCAAAAATTGTTCTACATGGATATGGTGATGCAGATATGGAAAGTGATAGAGATAACAAGAGGAGTGCCACAGAGTATGTGTTTACTATAGGTGGAACACTTGTTAGTTGGGTTTCAAAAATGAAAACATTGTTTGAATTTCAATAACAAAAGTGGAGTATGTTATTGCTACAGAGGTTAGTAAGGAAGTGATTTGGTTACAAAGATTTATGTATGAATTAGACAAGAAGCAAGAGATTGGAAGATTATACGGTGACAACTAGGTTCCATTCATATTGAAAAGAAAACATTTCATTCCAAGATTAAACATTTATAGCTTAGGTACCATTTCATAGGGTCAATATTGGAAGATGGACAATTGAAGCTAGAAAAGATACACGCTAGCTAAAATACTATATATGTTAACAAAGGTTGTAACCAGGGAGAAACTAAGTTTCTTCTCAGTTTCAATTGGTTTTCAAGTATGATGGTGAAGATGAGAAACATACAAGTCCAAGTGGAAGAATTGTCTAGCAATTGAACCAATGATGGGGTTGATATAATCAGTCTCCAAGTGGGAGATTTTTGGATGTGGAGCCTGATTATCTTCCTATTTGTTTAGAAGTTTTTTTTCTACCATGGTTGGATACCAGTCCTTGACAGGGGGGTGTGGGGGGGCTTCCACCCTCACTATTGACACTACCCCCACTATTGAAAAATTTCCTTGTAGATTATTGTAATTTCATAGTCAATATGGGCCATTCATTAGGCAAAATATATGATGGTAGAATTCATGTTAATTTAGGGTTTTTTTCCTTAGAAGGCAACCCTTGATTTATATGAGGGAATTGTTTGTGATTGGGTATTATTTTGTGTAAGAAAAACATAGGTGATTGTGTGAGAGTGAAGAGGAAGTTACAATGGCTTTGCTCTAGGTTGTGCCCCTTCATTTTGGTGGATGATATAAAAGGAAGGATTGGTTGTTTCTCCATGGATGTAGCCCGAATTGGGTGAACCACATATATTTGTGTCTCTCTTATTTTATGTTTTGTTGCTTTTTTGTTTTTGTTTTTTGCAATATTTTATGTGTTTTGTTGCTATGTTATTTAATTTCTAACACTAGGTTTAAACATATGGCCCAACGACCTTCACATGGTTATGAGGAATTCTTTCCCGATTCATAGAGCACAGGGTTCAATTGTGCCCAAAATTTCACCGTTTACATTAGTAACTTGACATAAAGTTACTCTCCATTTTATTTCCATAGAGATCACTTGTTCCACAGTCTTTGGCACTCTACATGCTCTCTACACAACAAGATTCTACGCCAATTCTTTTGTGTTTCGCCACACAATTTGATTACTATCCTTTCCTTCTCATCTCTTCATCTGATCATCTTTTATTTTCCCTCAAGGTTGTCTTCCGATCTCAACCCTATTCCATGAGGAAGGGGGACAATATCAGTGTTGTCCTTTGTCCAATCTGACCATTCCAAACTTCACTGCAAATCAGCGCACGCTAGTCCTCGAGTTAGGTAATAGTCAAGGCAATTTATTGAGGTTGGTATGGCCTACTCACAACACTCCATAAGAAACCAAGCAAGAACGTAACAAGAAATTAATTAGGCATGCAACAACCCTCCCCTAAGAGCTCTGGATTTGTATGTCCCTCCCTCCTACCGGTCACCAATTTATTTTCACATAATTCACATATGTGCAAGATTTACATAGTTGTATTCACATACACAGGTGAAATGAAAAAGAGGTGTTACAACATGTGGTAGAAAATTTAGAATCATGTTTTCAAAAATAAATATGTGGCATGTTGTGAAAGTTTTTTCTTAGGAAGAAGCCAAAAGGAACAAGTTTAAGAAGAAATAGACTTGGTGAAGGAAGAATAAACAAGTATATTTGGTGAAGGAAGAAGCAACTAATAGACCTAGTGAAGGCAAAAGTAGCAAACAAATCTGGTGAATGTAGAATCAACTAACAAACATTGTGGAGAAGCAAGTAGACTCTTGTAGGTTGGCGCCTTCAAGATATTTAATATAAATAACTTTAATGGTTTTCTTTGTAAGGGTTTCCACACATATCTCGTGTTACTTGTTCAATTTATGAGATTAATTTTTTATAATGTTTGAATGTTTAAATAAGTAAAAAATTGTCATTATACAAATTCAACCCCCACCCTCGCTGTGAATACAAAAATTACTATCAAAGTAGGTTCCTTCAGAAGTGGTCTAACCAATATAAGGAATATCAAGGGACAATGGCTATGTATAAACACTTAATTAGAGCCCGTATTTTTGATGAATCAAACCATGCCTTTTGGAAGAAAAGGAAGAGGGTAAATCTGATGTATTTTGGTGTTTATGCTTGGAAATATATAGTGGATGGATGGAAACATGATAAGCATAACATATAAGTCATGAGTTCCTTCTTGAGTGGCCTATAAAAATTAGAGTTTGATAAGGTAATTATTTGTAAAATTACAAAAGAAATATGGGATAAGCTTCGAAACACCTATGAAGGAGGTGACATTGAAGAAATGAAATATAAGGATAATCTGAAGATGGATACTGCATATGGAATAATAATAGAGAAGTCAACTTAGAGGGAATAAGTTATAAAAGATTCAAAGAAGATAGAAAAAACCAAAGTCTATGATTTCTCTAGCTATGAATATGATCAAGAAGAAGATAAATTTGTAAGAAACTTGATAAGAGGATCTAATAAATCCAAAGGTAAGGGATTATCCAAATTTTTTAAGTGTGGTAGAATAGGTCATCATGCTTCAAAATGTCCATATGAAAAATTGAAAGATAGTGACGATGAAGAAGATATTGTAGCGAGGAATGCTCAATTTCATCCAAATGAAGATTCATATTTAGACGAAAAAGTGTAAAGTGAAGAAGATGCAGAAGAAGTGCAACCCACAAAAAAGATATTATTCAGCATAATTGTAGAAAAAAGGTCATCTTGCCTCTAAATGTCGAGATGTAATTTTGGAAAATAATAATGATGAAGAAGAACATGAGGGCAAGATACAATATTGTGAGTATAAAATGGAAGCATGTGGTTCATCAAAAGAAAGTAATTATTGTGGGGAAAATCCCCTGAGGCTAGGTTGATATCCCTAAGAGAGGAAAAACATAAAATCAACAAAGAGCACTTAGAATATCATGAAACTTGCATAAAATTTACAAAAGGAGGAACGGGGAATTATAAGTGGGTCCTACATTTGATGACGATTCTTAGGGTCCAAATCCTTTTTCTTGCTCCAGAGATGAAAACCTGCAACACCAACATGGAAAACAATGAAAAAACACAATCTCCAACATATAAAAGTATATATGACAAGTTAGTCCATAAAAAATTTCATTACATATTCCTAACATGAAACATAAATAATAGAATTGAGACAAAAAATGAGTTTCTTTTATTGATAACAACAACAAATAGGTATTTACACGATTGCCTGACCCTTGCTACCAACATTGGCAAAAATCTTATTTTGGATCCTCCCTTCTTGAGCTACTGAAGGTCTCCTCCTCCAATATAATCTAGATAAATGTGAAAAAGGAATGAATCAACATCATAACATGGAAACAAGGGTTCCTAGAGACATGGGTGTGATTAAAATCATAGGAAAAATAAACCTAATTTGGGGAAAATTTAGAAAAGTGATGTTATGAAGGTAATGGTTGGCATGAGGACCACCCAAGGTGTGTATTTATACCACCATAAATTGGCTTGGTTGGTTATGCCATGGGATCCTGTAGGTGAGTCTCCAGTGTAACCCGTAAAGCCCACCCAAAAAATCACATTTTTTATATTTTTCAATATATTTAAATCCATAGACATTTTTCTTTAGGAGTATCCATGTATAAACATGACTTCCATGTGGGAAATTCATGTACAAAATTTAGGAATTTTTTTTTAAGGTAAACTTAGGTCTTCATAGGGGAAAGGGATGTTGCCCTGGCCAATAAATTCATCTAATGATAAGTGAGGAAAAATCTGTTATAATAGATTCCCCCTAAAATATGAGGTCAGAAGAGAGTTGGATGGCCGAGGGAGGGCCCGAGAGGATCTCACCAAAATCATGACCTATCAATAGTTGCAGTAGGAATAAAAAAAAATTCATATCCAAGGTGGGCTTACCCATGTTTAGAGGAAAGAAAACATGTCTACCAATGATGATGTATATAAATCATGACAATGATGATCATAAGAATACATAGTGGCTTCAAAATCAGATCATAGCTACGAACAATACATAATGAAGCTATGTCTCAGTATTATAAAGGAAGATGTCTTGAACAAAGTGAAGTGTAAAACTGACCCCCCACTAAAGTACTACAATCATATATAAAAGAGTGGTACTACCTGAAACTTTGGGTCCAAACATATATAAAATGTTGATGAGATTAAAGGAAACATAAAGAAATGGATGCCACTGGCAGAAATTGGAGTTGTCAAGTGAACATGAATCCTGACACAAAATAAGGTCCTCAAAGATGATCGCTAATGGTTCATTTCTACACTATGGGAATAAATGAATTGAAGTCGACTATATGAGAAATTATATGATTATTGGTCAGTGATGTATATTGTTAAAAAAAAAAAAGACTACCCACCCATAATGATAATGGGTGTCAAGGTACTAAGTAAAATTTAACAAGCATGAATAAATATGTTGAAGTAAAATACTTGAAATAGTCTCTCAAACAAGGGACATTGATGCATTCCCACTGCCAATAGAGATGGAATCTACCACTGACGACTGCAAACCCCAACATACTAAAAGGAACTATATACCTTTTTCCCAAAGCAATGAGTTAGAGCCATTATGAAAAGATTTTATGGAAGGAGGGAATTAGGGCACTCCACATCAACCATCACGAGTGTAGCTAGAATGATAATAATGTGGAAGGAATTAGATAAAAATAATGAACACCACCGATTTAGTGCATCTCTTGAATGGAACAGACAAAATAGCTCACAAAAGAGACCCTATGAATTCTAACCATTAATGAAAGCTGTCGACAAAGGTGAGATATCCACCAATAGGGTCAAATGGAAACCAAGGTACTGCACAAATACCAATGTGTGATAAGGAGAGTCGATGCTTAACACAAGGGAAACCACCTAGTCAAATACTAATGATGAAAATCGATGTTGGGAACAAGGTCACCTTCTAATGATGAAAATAGGGGTAGGGTGCTACTCTAGGTTTACTCCTAAAACAATTTGTCGAAATCGATAAGAGTAGACCCACCAGGAAGAAGTCAACATGGATCTTCTATATTGAAACAAGTATATGAATGAGTTGTTGATTAGATATTGAAATTAACTTAACAAACTGGGTATGGATGTGAGTCAAGAGACATCGCAGAATGACTGACATAGAGTTTTTGTTTCCTTGAACTTTAACATGACACATTTTGTGACTTAGGTAACATGGACCAAAAATGAATTTTATATAAGCCTAAGCCACATGAGGCGTCAATAATATCTTCCAATGAGTGGAAGAGTAACCAACCAAAGCAATACTTACTTTAAAATAAGGTTTAGCTTCTTAAGGCCATATTAAGTCTAAACTTGGTGAGGACAAGATTCATAACATAAGATTTCTTCAAGGGTGACACAAATGACTTTTCTACCAAATTAATGAAAGAAAATCTTCCTGTCCCCTACTTTCTTAAATATTTCCTCTTTTTTTTTTTTCATATTATAAAATCCTAAAAAAGAATAAAAGAATGTTTATAGTACAATACATGGAACTAGTGTCGTAGGCAAGCAAACTAGTTCTAGCACTTGAACATTCCTCCGCTCAATGTAGGAGAAAGCGCAAAGGATAAGGAAACTTAGGGAATGTTTCCTTTGGAGATAAAGGTGTCAAGTTTCAAAGAAAATAAGTGTAAGGCTCAAACTTTTAGAAATAAAAATGACAAAATGCCTTATAAGAGAGCAAGTTGGAGTCAATATAAGGCCAAAAGTGCAAGTAGTCAAGTGCAATGCAATAGTACAACTCAACATTTGGGAGCCTCAAAGGTATAAGTTAGAATAAGAGAAAGGAAGGAGTATGTGGCTTCAACTCAAAATCATGATGGGACTAAAGAGGACTCATGAGCCTATGAAAAAACTTTAGCATGGGTGCAAAGTGACATCAAGGTACTATGTAGAGTGCCCTTGATAAGGTAGGCTTCACGACACAAATTATGACACTTCTGAATAACAAGAAGGTTCCTTGTCACAATTTGATGGGATTGATCCTAAGGTAAAAATGGAAAAAGAAACTGATAATGAAAAATGCAAGGTAGTGATCCTAACCTATATGCCAATTTTGAGAGCCAATACCTATCATAGTAGATCAATCATGAAAATACCCAAAGAAGATGTCTTCAAAGTATTTTAGACATAATTAGCAACACTAGGCCAAAAGTTAATATATCTGAAATATAAAATTTTGATAAAATCGTTGTGTTATAGAATACAAAAATTGAAAAAACATACCTTATATGTACAATATGGTACAAGGAACCACACAACCTTGCAAATTATGCATAATGTTTCTTTAGAAAAATCCCCTTGCAAGGCCCAGGGCAATGATTGGTGTCTAAAACCTATATTCTCTATTTTTGGAAGAACATATGATCGAAAAACAATAATCATTGCTTCAAGGAAATCCTCTTGTGAAGGCAATTCAACATCCAAGAAATCATGATAACTAGAAGGATCAACAAGGGGAAGCAAGGGCTCCCATGCCGCAATTGGAGCACTCATTCGATTAATGAATAAAGACCAAGTCCTGAGAAGGAAAACATGAGTTAAACGGATTCTGCTAAGAAGGTATTGAACATTGAGGATGCAATGCCACATAATTCACACGAGGCACTCGAACACTAGGAACATACCAAGGGGTATTTTGAGCTAAAGTTGAATTTGGATGGTGGTTGTCAGATGGAATTTGACCAATAGTGACAATGATTCCATTATGAGGAAAATAAATCAGTCAAAAGAGCATAGATACCATAACATTCATAACATAGAAATAATCACACCCAAGGAGCATATTGAAGTCCAAAGGGCCATCAACCACCATCAAATCAACTAAGACAATATTCTGACCATATGTGATAGGAAATTGAGGAAGAATACCCTAAGACACACAAGGTCTTCTATCGTAGTCCAACAACTCACTAACAATTTTTAGCAACTTTGGAGAACCCAAAGTTTCGCAAGCTAAGGAGGATAAAATAATTGTAGTGAATCCTTCATCCAAAATACATCAACTAATGGTTTAATAAATTGCCGAGAAACCATAAGAGGTTCAAGAATAGAAGAACCTTCAAGATCAGACCAAAACCTTTGTACCATTGAAATATTAGGGAAAAAATAAGTAAGGTGATAACCCTTACATATCCTACATGGAAACTTAGGTTTAAATATTCTATGCCTAGCTATCTTATCAGCATAAATTCCCCCAGAACGACTCACAATGTTTAGTGGTAACTATTCAACATGACTTGGGATGGTTTATGAATGGTATTTAACATGAGTCATAGAGGTTGGCGACTCTTTGCCAGTATGACTAGCAGTGACTGGTATTATTCCCCTAGCATGACTTGTAGAGGTAGGTGATTCATCACCAACATGAATTATAGAGGTCAATGAATCTTTTCCAGTATGACTAGTAATGACTAGAATTATGCCCCCTGTTGGGTGTGGTTTTTATACCTATTTCCTACACTTTCTTTCCCCAATTTTGACCCTCTTTCCCTCTAGGCCAATGAAACTTCACATGTTAATCACCCTTTTTCTCATTAGATACATTCTATTTCTTCATCATGTTATTTTTCCATGTTTTGCTGAATATAACGATACAATATTCCTTTTTGTGGCTAACTAGGGTAAGTATTAGAGAAGTCTTTTGGATCCTCTTCTCTTTTTCAGATGTTTCTTGTGAGAACGAGGTTATGGAGTGAACAAGCTACGCTAATCGGTTTCTGAGCATGTTAGAGCAGATTGCTGTTACACTCTGTATGTTGTTACAGATTGCTGTTACACACTGTATGCTGTTACAGGTGTTGTTGTTAAAGATGACCATTGTTACACCTCAGATGCTGTTACAAGGATGCTCCTACTAAGTGATTTCTGTTACATCCCAAACTATCATTTGACCGTAGGATGCTATTGCATCATAGCTGGCAAAGTCGTGGTTACTATTCCATACAACAACTGTCGGAAGTTATGAATTATTTATTTAGAAGTAATAGATCCAAATAGTTGTGATCTTAACCAATGTATCTGAATAGCATTTGTATTTAGGAATAGGTTATAATGATTTCTATTTTATGATCATCATGAGAATCGTGAGATTCTCATGATTGATCTATTCCTGATTTTTGGGTATGTAATAACTATAAAATAAACTCAACCTCTCATGTACGGGGATTAAATAGAGAAAGTATTATTACTCTGATCTCGTAACTTTTAATTATTTTTTATATTGAAGGCACTATGGTGATGCTGTTACTATTTCTCATTTGATTCTTTAACTAATCTTGTGTTCATTCCTGTGTCCCTGATAGGGAGGAAGGGCACTCCTCTTTAGCAAGGACTGTAGTGGTAGAAGTAGCTGTATATTATTGTTTGTATGGTTTTCTGTTGTTGCTGTATAAATTGTAGAATATATCCGCTTCAGTTCCAGAATTATATTATGCTGTTACAGTGGTTTGATTAAACAGAATGGTAGTTGACTAAATGGTGTAGCTATTAGTTCAATGTGCAGCGTGCCCTTACTATGGTAATTGTGAAGTGTGATTTCATTTTTGTAGAGTGTTTTAATTTCTACATGAATTATTTAATTTCTGCAATTGATTCATTGACATTCTTTACTATTCCTTTCTATTTTCATTCTTGGTTGTAGTGTATCAGCACATATAGTGCAAAATCCATTGAAACATTAAGACCTAGCCTGCGTTGACAATTAAATGGTTGCAGTCTTGTTCAATTAGGATTGATTAAAACAACACTACACTCCCAACGTGAATTGAAGAGGTTGGTGACACATTTCCAACACAACTTGTAGAAGTTGTTGACATTTCGTGTAAAACTTGTATTCCTAAACTTTCATGAGATAGGGTAGAAATATGAAGCTCACATTTCCCTAGAATATAAAATGAAGGGTTAACATCCATATGGTTCCCTTGAAATAAAGTGATTATTTTAGAAACTTCAAGAGAAATTGGAATATTCAGAGTGGATCACAATGAAATTGGTAGTCGAACATTCAATCTAGGAATATTAAAGATAACCATCAAAGGGAGCATCAACATTTTTAAATAAACAAAAAATAAAATTTATCCCCTTTTGGAGGGGTCCCTTAGTTGGTATCCTTAGGAACATTGGCCATAACCAAGTTATGCATAGGTTCTTCCCTTGCAAGGTTGTTCAATGCAACTTAAGTCTCTTTAATTGAATTTCAAAGAATAGAGTCAATAAAATCAATCCTTCACCTGTAAGGAGGCAACTCCACACTTAAAGTGAAAGGCCATGATCCGGGTGGATATTGGTAGCCACCTGCCTATTCCATCTAGAACTGCAATTGTTTTCATCGGTATCCTTGATTATGGCATAATTTACTATTTGTAGCAATTTTTTCAGGTCCTAAACTTCTGAAGTTGTTTTGACCCCTTAAACAACATTCTATTTTGCCAAAAATATTGTAGTAATCGGAGAGACCTTCATAATGAGGTATTGTACATGATAAAGGAAGATCATATTGTCATGCGGAAAGAGTTAATCTTGCAGAAAAAACCAACCTCCCTAGAAGCCTAAGACTTTCTAGTGACAAACAAGACAATTAAGAGCAATCCTTCTCTAAACATGCATTTATCATACGAGAAATCAAGTGTTTTAGATCCTACCTGTAGTCCAACGCTGTTGTAGCAGTCCAGCCTCGTCGATCTAGATGAGCTCCTCCTTCACTTCAAAACCTGCATTCACTAACAATCAAACGATTACATAGCACCTGAATATCCCATAAAATAAAACATATTCAACATATAGACCAAGGAGTATATGAAACAACTCATTAATAACAATTTGTTGAGAAGAATGGACTTATTTGTATTAATAGGAAACAAAAGAAACCATTACAACCTGAGCCTTGGTGTTGTGCAAGTTCCTCCTAGGGTCCA
>APFE031612957.1:0-21586 GCA_000404065.3 Pinus taeda
AAGACCCAGAGTAAAACTACTTACCAATCCATTTCAAACACCAAAACAGACAGTTTGTTGACTGTGAAATCTGGTCATCTAGGACAGCTGAATTCTAAAACAACCTTACGAAAGTGTTACAAATGCATATAAATAGAGTCACCCAATGGCCACCTAAGATTGGACAGTGTTTAAAAACCAAGAACAGTACCAAACAACGCTACGCTGAGACCCCTAAAAATGAAAATCCAAACTCACAAACACGAACCTTGAGGGAGGAATCCTTCACCGTCCCGTCATTTTTCTCTGCAGCTGCAGCCGCCTGGCTACTTCTATTCTCATATCGATGGTCCGCCATCGTCATAATCAACACAAATATATATATATACTATTTTGATTCATGGAAGCTTAAAGTATTGCATGAAATATCATAAACTCTAAATCTATGTATCGATGGTAACTACACTTTATCATAAATTACAGAGTCATAATTATTTAAGACAATGCTCACTATTATTTATAACCCGACATAGTTCCATTACTGCTAAACCCACCAATCGAGGACCCACATATAAGATAATACTAGGGTCTTCTTCGGACTCAAATAAATGGCAAGATTAGTGTGAACTTTTGCACTCTGTTAAGACAAGATTTGTCCATATATATGTTTCAAACAACATATGACATCCACATTCATTGATAGATAGAGCACTAAAAGAATGGGATATGCATTATATTTCGCTTTTCTCCTTTGCTTCGGATAACCTTATCCTTATGCTTTTAAAACATTTCTTAAATCAGAGTATTGATCATTATTAGAATCCAACTCTGTGATAAAAGAGCATGAAAGACAACATTACAAAGAAACAAGAAACTTATCCCTTATCCATATGAGCATCTGGAATTTTCACCTTTTGGGGAGCTAGTGGGTGACTGTCATCAATTAAATGTAGGCAAGTGCTAAGGACAATTAACAATTCGGTAGACAGAGAGGTGACCTACCCAAAAAGAAATAGCAATCTTAGGGTGATTGCAATTATTTTTTAATGTTTTGAATTAATGCCATTTCTATGGTTGTCCATAACCCTATCCTATTGGACCATGCATAGGTTACTGAGGTGTTTGGATTATGATACAACTATCAAATCAATGCATAATATCATCGTTATCTCTTCTGTATTTTTTTCACACTTCTCAGTGCTTTTATTCATTTCTAATTCTCCATAGAAATTCCACGTTAGAATTACAACATAAAAATATTATGTCAAAAATTGAACAAGTAATATTTTACATTGATGACTTCAAACCTTATTTTGAACGCGCAACAGCTCCATGATGTTAACTCGAAAAAACCTGATGGTCAGATTTTTGGTTTTATTTATTCTATGGAGATTTTTTTTTATTTTTTTTCTTTTTTATACATCCCCATAATCAACATGCATTATGCAAAAATTAGATTTTATCTCAGCATTTCAGTATTATGGAGGAGCTGGTTTTAGAGAGAGAAGTTACCATGTACGAGTTCTACTTCATTCACCAGGGGTGTAGGCGGTTGATAATCCACTATAGCTGATAGGTCCATTAAGGGCCTCACCTAACCACATAGAGGGCCAACACATTGCCACAAGTGAAGATTAGCCACATGTAGTCAAAAATTCCCATTAATCTAAACAAGGAGCCGCAGGAGCAGTGTGAGATGATATTATAGTACATCTTGTTTTCTCATAAAATGGCAGACAATTTTTTTTTGTTTGATTCGATAGAACCATGTTCCACCCATTCGGTTGGTTTGACAACCGAGCCTCCAAGGTGTGCGAGGAGATGGTCATTTGCTAAGTGCGTTTTTCTTAGGAGATTAATTCGTTCATCCCAACGGATTAGAGTTTTGCTCATTCTTTTATGGTATAGAAACCACGAGCTTTCAGAAATCAGCTTTATGTGATTAATAATATCATAATGTTTTTTTTGGGAAGTGGGTTAGAATGTGAGTGCCTCCACGTGCCGTAATCAAAACCTCATTTCCCAATAGACATAATGCACTAAAACCAATTCATTTTTTTATCTCAGCAAGATTAATCAATTCAATTTCCGTTTCCCTTTCTAACTTCTTCCTATTGATAGAGTATATACACCGGCATCATAAGATCTACCTTTATATAATAGTTTCAATGATTCATAATTTAATGTACTGGACTGTTAATTGTTGCTAGGTAAGAGATATAATAGGCTTTCCAAAACATTATAAGTAATTTTTCCCAAAACCATTTTGCTAGAAATTCACCAAATACTTCCCATGATCCATGGATGACAACTTAGGTAAATGGTCAACCTTTTCAATAGGGCCTAACTCCATGGAGAAAAAGAATTGAACCCCCTGATTGGAAGAGACTATTCACATCTTGCATCAATACCCATTTAGAGAAACTTTGGGGTCTATGGGAAAACTTATTTAAGGTAAATGATGTCAATATTTATCACTAATATCACATAGACTGACCACAATCTATATGTTCAAGCATTATTGCACTCTGATGTTTCGCTAGCACCTCTATTAATACATTTTGTCAAACAGTCCTCATATGGTAAATATATTCTCATCAAATAGATCAACATGATATTGGTACTCATATTTGGTGAGAAACCACGGTTAGCATAAGGATAAAATTGATGGAGGGGCATCGGAATAAGCCAGCAATGTGAAAATCTGTTCACATGTTGTGGCTTGACAATTCATTTACTGTTGGTCAATTTTAGTTATTGTGGGGTTTGATTTTCAAATAGTTTGTTATTATTGTAATAAGGAGACATTTTTATTTAGATTTAGTGATAAAATCTGTTCGAACAAGTGTAAGCGAGAGTTAGAGATAGGAGATTCCGTTAAGCTCTTTATTAATAAATAGAAGATTTCTATTAAGCTATTACTAGAAAATTAATGTGATAGAGGAGAAGAGTTCGGTGAGGTTTTTTTGTAGCGAAAAGCTCACATTAGTGGGGGTAGTTATGTTAAAAATCGAACAAATATCGGTCTTAAGGGATGGGCGAGAAAGACTTTCATTTTTGTAATAGCAAAAGTCTTTTTCATTTTTTTTATAAATACAAGTGTGGTTTGTGTAAAATCGAGGGACAGATTCTGTAAATTTGAATCTGGTTGATGAGAGAATTTGAGTGAAGTGGATTTCGATTTGTGTTCTATTGAAAATTATATGAATTTTGTGTTTTATTCAGCACTGTCACATTTTGTGAGTTTGGAAAAGTCATTAACATAGAAATTGTGAGTGAGTGAATTAATATTGGAACAGAGTGATAGCACAGAGTGATAGGAAGATCATCAACGCGGAAATTGTGTCAGAATCTTGATCAAAGGAAAATAAACGGTGTTTGTTGTGTAGCATCGGGAGAAATTGCATATTCCATCATATTGCAATAAAACATGAGGCGAAGATTATAATCAATTTTGGAATGGAATCGGTTCCAGAATTGTGGCATCGACGATGTGAACTATGAGAAATTTGAGTGACATATCATTCTGGAAAGTGGTGATCCCAAATAGAAATTACATCTGAGTTATGGTAAGAAATCGAAATTTGAAGAGTTTGCCAAGAGCGATTTAAAACCACCGATTTATAATAGAGTTGTGCAGATAAAACATGAGAGAGTTGTGGTGTTTATATATAGATCAACATGTTATAAAAGTGTTTTAACACTAATGTAATTGGCTGGGGACACTTATTTTTATTATGACTTGAATGAAATATATGTGCGTCTCAACTCGGTTTTAACGCTGTTTCCATTTTGTTTAAAGTATTATATTGGCTACGCTCTCCTCGAATACTCACGAAATTTGATTCTGTTGTTTTTAAAATGAAAGTTTTTCCACCCGGAAGGGGAATTGGTAGCAGGAGACAAGAACCTAATGCAGTTTTGATAGAAGAAGTGGGGAGATTGTGTGAACTAATGGAGACAGCCCAAAGAAGAGCGCCTGATGAGGGAGCTGAGAGTTCTTCAGAAGAATTTGATGCAGATGTTGAAGCCGAAGAAGAGAATGACAATGTCAAAATCATCAAGATGCTCGCAAAGGCTCGAAGCAAACCCAAGATGGAGATTCTTATGTATGAAGGGAGTCTGAATGATGAGGAGCTCATGGATTGGATCAGATCCATAGATCAGTACTTCCATTATGACGAGATTGAGGAGAATAAGAGGGTGAAGTTTGCAATCACTAGACTAAAGGGCCATGCAGCCATCTGGTGGGACGAGTTACAAACATCAAGAACAAGAAAAGGGAAATCTAAGATCAAGCAGTGGGATAAAACCGTAAGCAAACTTGAAGCCAAGTTTTTGCCTAAAGACTATCATTTGAATCTTTTTAAGCAGATGCAAAATCTGAAGCAGAAAGGAATGTATGTTAAGGAGTATACACAAGAATTCTATAGGTTAAGTATCAGAACAAGGCATGTAGAAGATGATTTGGAGAAAGTAGCTATATATGTTAATGGGCTAAGGTATGAAATACAAGATGAAATTAGCCTGTTAAGTTTGAAAACTTTTGAGGATGCCTATCAAGCAACCCTGAAAGTAGAGGAGAAAATATTAAGAAAATAGAGTCAAAGAAACAGAGGAAATAACTCAACGAGAGGTAGAGGAGCTGGCAGATCTAGAGGAACACATCATCAAGTTGAAACAGGAAGTTCAAGCAGCAGATCACCACAGATGGGTGAATCTAGTAGAGGGAGATTCGCACCCAGAGGAAGAGGGCGAGGCAGAGATGTTAGGTGTTATACCTGTAGAGAATGGGGACATATGTCACGGGACTATCCTCATAACAAATCAGCAAGCCAGAGGGGTGCAAACATAGCTGAGGTAGAGCCAGAACCACCTCGACTTGTGGTGAAAGAGGAACCACCCGAAGAAGGTGAATCATTACTACTCAGAAGAACTTTGCTTAGATCAGAAAAAGAGATTGGGGAACCAGCGCAAAGGAAGAATTTGTTTAGTACGACATGCAAATGAAAGGGTAAGTGTTGTAAGGTTATAATTGATAGCGGGAGTACTCACAATGTTCTGTCTACAGAGATTGTGGAAAAGCTCAGATTAACAAGAAAAGCGCATCGTGAACCTTACAAAGTATCCTGGCTTCAGAAGGGTCATCAAGTCATCATGACAAAACAGTGTAATGTGGAAATGCAGATTGGCACATACAAAGATGTGATTTTATGTGACACAATGCCCATGGATGTATGTCACGTGTTATTGGGGAGACCATGGCAATCTGACCGGAAGGTGATTCATGATGGAAGAATAAATACATACACCATAGAGAATGGTGGAATTAAACATACATTGCTGCCAGTGAAGAATGATGCTGATAAAGAGTTGCCTGAAAATAGTATTATGTTGATGAGTGGCAAAGAACTGCTACAGGAGGTTGATAAAAGCGAGGAGGTGTATTTCACTATCGTGGGGAGGCCAAAGGTAATTTTAA
This sequence comes from Pinus taeda, assembly GCA_000404065.3. NCBI lineage: Eukaryota > Viridiplantae > Streptophyta > Pinopsida > Pinales > Pinaceae > Pinus > Pinus taeda. The sequence goes on from APFE031612957.1 coordinate 5,462, forward strand.
CCTCCACAAATTTAAATGATTTTCCTGAAGAAATTCAAGTTGTGTTAAATAATTTCATGGATATCATCGTGGATGAATTGCCAAACGAATTACCACTGATTAGAAGTATAAGTCACCATATCGACATAATACGAGGAGCAACTCTACCTAATAAAGTTGCATATAGATTAACTCCTCGGGAAAATGCAGAATTTGCAAGACAAGTTTAGGAGTTGATGGACAAGGGGTTGATTCGAGAAATTCTGAGTCCCTGTGGTGTGCAAATGGTGCTTAGTCTGAAAAAGGAAGGAGAATGGCGCATGTGCACCGATTCGAGAGCTATCAACAAGATAACAGTCAGGTATAGATTTCCTTTGCCCGAATGGATGATTTAATGGATTGTTTAAGTGGATCCAGGTATTTTACAAAGATAGATTTAAAAAGCGGGTATCATCAGATGAGAATTCGGAAAGGCGATGAATGGAAGATAGCGTTCAAAACAAATAATGGACTGTATGAGTGGTTAGTGATGCCTTTTGGGCTCACTAATGTGCCCAGCACGTTCATGAGATTAAAGAACGAAGTCTTGAAAGAATATACAGGTAAATTTGTTGTTGTTTACCTTGATGATATTCTGGTTTTTAGCAAAAGTAAAGAGGAGCATTTGGAATATCTGAAGTTAGTCCTGAAAACTCTGCAGAAGGAAAAACTACTAATCAATTTGAAGAAATGTAGTTTCATGAAAGAAGAACTAGTATACTTGGGATTTGTGATTTCCAAAGAAGGTTTAAAAATGGATCCATAAAAGGTACGAGCAATTAGAAATTGGCCTACTCCGAGGAGTATATTCGAGGTAAGAAGTTTCCATGGACTTGCTAGTTTCTACCAAAAATTTATAAAGGGGTTTACTCATGCACCAATCCTTGAGACAATCAGGGAGGTCAATCATCCATTTCGATGGACAGAAGCAGCTGACAGGAATTTTAATTTGCTAAAAAAGAAGATAACAGAAAATCATGTTCTAGCATTGCCAAATTTCGAGAAAGTCTTTCAAGTGGAAACTGATGCAAGTGGAGAAGCAGTTGGTGCGGTGCTGAGTCAAGACCAAAGACCGATAGTGTATTTCAGTGAAAAATTAAATGATGTGAAAAGAATTTTACGCTATTGTGTAGGCATTGAAAAAGTGGAGGCATTACTTGTTTCCAAAGGAGTTCATCTTATATTTAGACAACCATGCTTTGCAGTTTATTAATAATCAGCCAAAGTTAAATCAGAAGCACGCTAAATGGGTGGAATTTCTGCCAAGTTTCACTTTTGTAATAAATCATAAAAGTAGTAAGTCAAATAAAGTGGCAGATGCATTGAGCAGGGTAAGTTTTCTTTTGCAAGAATTTAAAGTGGGTGTGGTCGGTTTTGATGAAACGATAGAAATGTACAAGGATGATGAGGATTTTCAAGATATCTACACAACAGTTAAAAATCCGGTGAACCATAACAGAAGTGAGTGGATGGACTACCTTATCCAAGGAGGCTTGTTATTTAAAAGCAACGAATTATGTGTTCCCAAATGTTCCATGTGGGAGAACATAATTATGGAAAAGCATAGTGGAGGATTGTCTGGTGATTTTGGACAAGGTAAAACCTTCACTCAGGTGAATGCTTTTTATTTTTGGCCTAAAATGCAAACTAATGTTAAAAAGTTTGTTGAGAAATATAGGGTATGTCAGTATGCCAAAGGAAGGAGTCAGAATACTGGTCTATATCAGCCATTGCGCATACCAAATCGACCATGGGATGTAGTGAGTATGGACTTTGTTATGGGTTTACCAAAAACTCAGAGAGGAAATTATTCTATTTATGTTGTTGTAGACATATTTTCAAAAATGGCCCATTTTATTGCTTGTAAGAAGACTAATGATGCCACACACATAGCCAATTTATTCTTTTCTGAGATTGTAATATTGCATGGTTTACCTGCGAGCATTGTATCAGATCGAGATACTAAATTTGTAGGGCATTTCTGAGGGACACTTCAGAAGAAGTTGGGAACTAAACTCAGTTTTAGTTCAGCCTACCATCCTTAGACGAATGGAAAATTTGAAGTTGTGAACAGAAGCTTGGGAAATATACTAAGAAGTCTAGTACATCAGAATCCAAAACAGTGGGATTTCGCATTAGCTCAAGCTGAATTCGCTTACAATGATACACCAAACTGAAGCACTGGAATGATTCCATTTCATATTGTCTTTGGAATGCATCCGAGAGGAGTATATGAGCTTAGAGACTTGGGAAAACAAGAAGCTAGAAGTGAAAGTGTTGAAGATTTTGTTGAACAAATGCAGAAACTACAGGAAGAAGTCAAAGGTTAACTACAGGAAAGCAGCAAGAGGTACAAGCAAACAGCAGATCTGAAAAGAAGAGAAAAGGAGTTTCAGGTATGAGATTTGGTTATGGCATATTTGAGGAAAGAGATATTTCCTACAAAGACTTATAATAAACTGAAACTGAAGAAAATAGGACCCTGTAAAATTGAAAGGAAATTTTCAGCCAATGCATATGAAATTGAATTCTCGGAAGGGATCGAAATATCCCCCATTTTTAATGTTGCAGACTTATATCCATTCAGAGAAGCAGAAAATGAATTAAAGAATGAAATTACAGCTGATGAAATTCAAACTGTAGATTGGGAAGAACAGGTACCAAAAGCATCTAAGAAGGAAGTGGAAGCTATCTTGGATCAAAGAATGTTCAAGAAAACGCGAGGACAAACATATTTCCAGTATCTAGTCAAGTGGAAAGAGCAACCAATGGAAGATTCCAGTTGGTTGACAACCGCTGAATTACAGAGATATGGAATAAATCCAGAAAATCTGAAGGATGAATCTTTTATACTCGAGGATTCTGATGCAGGAGCATTGGAATAAGCTAGCAATTTGAAAAATATGTTCACATGTTGTGGCTTGACAATTCATTTACTGTTTGGTCAATTTTAGTTACTGTGGGGTTTGATTTTCAAATAGTTTGTTATTATTGTAATAAGGAGGCTTTTTTATTTAGATTTAGTGATAAAATCTGTTCGAACAGGTGTAAGCGAGAGTTAGAGATAGGAGATTCTTTTAAGATATTTATTAATAAATAGAAGATTTATGTTAAGCTATTATTAGAAAATTAATGTGATAGAGGAGAAGAGTTAGGTGAGGTTTTTGTGGAGCGAAAAGCTCAGATTAGTGGGGGTAGTTATGTTAAAAATCGAACAGATATCATTCTTAAGGGATGGGCGAGAAAGACTCTATTTTTCATTTTTGTAATAACAAAACTCTGTTTCATTTTTTTTATCAATACAAGTGTGGTTTGTGTAAAATTGAGGGATAGATTCTGTAAATTCAAATCTGGTTGATCAGAGAATTTGAGTGAAGCGGATTTCGATTTGTGTTCTATGGAAAATTATATGAATTCTGTGTTTTATTCAATCTTGGCACTCTCACATTTTTGTGAGTTTGGAAAGGTCATTAACATAGAAATTGGGAGTGAGTGAATTCTTATTGGAATAGGGTGATAGCACAGAGTGATACGAAGATCATCAACACGGAAATTGCGTCAAAATCTTGATCAAAGGAAAATAAACGGTGTTTGTTGTATCGATTTTGTGTAATTGTCATCGGAGTGGGAGAAATTGCATATTCCATCATATTGCAATAAACCTGGAGGCAAAGATTATAATCAGTTTTGGAATGGAATCAGTTCTAGAATTGTGGCATCGGCAGTGTGAACTATGCGAAATTTGCGTGACATATCATACCGTCAAGTGGTGATCCCAAATAGAAATTGCATCGGCGTTATGGTAAGAAATCGATATTTGAAGAGTTTGCCAAGAGCGATTTAAAACCACCGATTTATAATACAATTGTGCAGATAAAACATGGGAGAGTTGCGATGTTTATATATAGATCAACCTGTTATAAAAGTGTTTTAACGCCAATGTAATTGGTTGGGGACACTTATTTTTATTACGACTTGAATGAAATATATGTGCCCCTCAACTCGGGTTTAAAGTTGTTTCCATTTTGTTTAAAGTATTATATTGGTTGCGCCCTCCTTGAATACTCAGGAAATTTGATTCCGGTGTTTTTAAAATGAAATTTTCTATTTTTATTGTGAATCTGCTATTGTAATCTATTGGGTTGCACCAAGCTATTGTTGTGTCAAAAATCAACAAAGCGTTACTTACTAACAAGGAAAACTCTCTTTTATTTTGAATACTAAAAGTGTTGTCACTCCTAGTTACTCTAGTTGAGCGTGTCTCTTTCTAGAAATATAAAATTGCCTTGGTTTGCGAGAATTTAATATTAACTTTATATGCTTAAATTTCCAAATAAATTGGGAATATTGTTCCATAGGAGCTTTATATTAAATTTGCCCACAAAAACATTGTGGAGGTAGATATCCCTTATGTACTACATTATTGTAAATCTAAGCTAAGTTAAAGCTAGGTGTGATATCCTCCCTTATGTGTTAAATGTTGTAAACCTATGCAGAGGAAAGCTAGGTTTGATACCCTCCTTTGTTGGTTAAACTATTCTACACCTAAGCTAAGGAAAGCTAGGCAATATGTAATATGAAAATAAATTGTATTATCAAATAAATTAATAAAATAAATCACTTGAAGGGTGGAGCACCAAGAGAGAGGAGATGCTTGCTGAATCTTGTAAGGAATGGGATAGAGATGAATCTTTCATGATAAGCTTCTAGATGGGATTCTAGATAAGCTTGGATGGATTAGATATCCAAAAGATGGATGGGAGATAAATATCCATTGGACATAAAACCTTTGTGGGAGATAAAGGCAAGCTTTCATGTGGAAAAGCACCATGGGAGATAAAGAACAGCTTTTTCGTATAAGACCTAGGCAAATGGAAAAAACCATAAAGTAGGACACTGCTAATGGTAACTAAATCATGAAAGAGCATATTAAATACCCAATGCATCAATCAATTGAGGACATTTGATCCTTGGCAGGATCTGCGCTTCGGGGGGGTTAGAGGTGATTCATGGCTAGGTGGTGGTGCTCCCCCCTCCAAGTGAGATTTAGTTGGTGTTATTTGTATGAAATGGTTGTATGTTGAATCTTACCCTCTCTCTCTCGGTTATGGTTTCCAGTTTGTTTATGAGAATATTTTCACCAGTTTTTGTTGTTGTTCCAGTTTTTTGTTGAAGTGATTAACCCATGAAGCTGAGTTGTATAGATAAGGTATTATCTGTCTCTTATGTATGTGAAATTTAATGTGTATGAGAAATGGTGGTATCATGGTAAATAGTTGTTGGTATTGGTATCACCACTTTATATTTCTCATGATCGACTTGCATGTGGCTTCTAGTGTGAAGTTATCGATAGAAGTACATTAAATGAATTAACAGTTATAGTACCCATATAGGGTAGCATAATGAACATACTTAGATTACTTATGCTAATGGGTTACTATGAATGTGATGAAATTATTATACATAGGGCGTATTTTACATCTAAGAATAGAGTTAATAGTGGAAGCAATGTGGGTTATGGTGAGATTATGTATGAATATGTGAGATGACTGTGGATTTTATGGATTTTCTAACTCATCGTATTACATCCACTACATAGATATGGTATGATTATAATTCTCTAAAGTAATATATGTTTATGAAAACTCACCAATTGAGGAATATGTATCCTATTTTACAATTAATGGATTAAGTATTTGTATTGCATATATAACTAGTATGCATGGGAATGAAAGGCTAGTCAATAACACTACCATGATCATGAAATTAATGTCCATTAATGTTGGTGAATATTTACCTAGATATGTTGATAGGATGCCTACCATCATGCGTTCAATGGTCGATCAAGTGCATCCAAGATGTTAACGAATCTAAGGTTCCATACAAGAGAACCAATAAAACAATTAATGAGAAAATTGTACCATGGCCTAATAGTAATATGCATGAGGTAATTTTAGAACACAATATCTGCAAGGAGGGGTAAGGCTTTAACTGTGAATGAATAAAAAATTTTAAATTTATGGATCTTGGAGGCTAAATTCTTGAGCCCTCATTTGGCCTCACTACTAAAAGTGTAATAGAGAGTCAAGGTATAAGTGTCAAATCTGTAATGATTCTTAAAGATTGAATCTAAATATTAACAATTTTTTAGTTAAAGGAATATGGAGCATATATGCATAATTCTTGTTGCATGAATCATGAAGAATGAAGAAGAAGTATTTATGTTGACATTGGAATATTCTATCCGGAAATATTATTTATTTCAGTTCCTAATTATTGTATATGTGTGAGAAACAAAATTGTTGACTAGAGCATCATGCAATAACAAACTATTGGGTATGAGAAGGGATATTGGATAGTGTTCTGAATAACCCTGGATTGCACATTGGTTAACACTTAATAGATCGGAGGTCATCTAAGTATGCTATTATGAATGCAATTTTTTTTAGAGATGCAAATTGCAAATGGTCAAATGCCATGTCAATGGACAAATGGGCTGCTCTACCTAATTGGTGGATGAAACCCTTCCTTGTGGGTGTCACTTCGCACTTGGCCTTAATGCATTGTTGACTATTATTAACTCGTAATTGAGTTGTTCATCAAATGTTCGACTACACTCAACATACAGTTCAAGGTGAGAAGGGGTTACTTTGAGTATAACATTGAACAATGCCTCTTCTCTCATGTAGATGGCGATGGCTTGGACCATTCTTACCCAGTCCAAATCATCAGATGATAGTATCCTTTTTGCATGGGTTGCAGAGATTGATAGTTACGGAAATTTCGACTATATCACCTAGTTTGAAACCTCCAAAATTGGCACAACCATAGATATGGTGTGCATAGTTATGAATTTCTATCTATGGCATCAAATTTTCCAATGCATAAATTAACATACTATTACCCCAGAGGGGAATCAATTCCTCTCTAACTCGGCCATACAAGTTGAAGTAAGGAAGAGGTTTTCGTACCCCTAATGGTTAAGGGAGTGTCACCCAGGAACCTTGCTCCGTATTAACCAGAAGTTTCACCAATATGCTATTGGTCTAGGGAAAGAGAAAATCGTACTTGTAAGTTTAAGGAATGATTTTAAAAAAATTCAAGCAAAAGTACCGTTAAAGACACAAAGTAAAGGCATGTGATTGATACGATGGTCACTGTTGAAGTAGCATTTTGCTGGGACGTGCTGGAATCACCATAAGATTTATATTTGTTTTCGACTAAGCCTCCTTCTGTTTACTGAAGATTTGGCTGAAGGTTATCCATTGATAATCATTAGCCGCTAGTTTCTAATAATAAAAACAAAAAAACATGAAGTGAGATGGACTCAGAAAAACATAACGCAAGAGCCCCATTGTGAAGCACAACGAAACCACAATTGTTGTTATTCTTTACAATATGCTACAGATATCAACATGTTAAGATGGATGGATCTGAAATGATTTTTGTATTCAGTGAGTGTTGTTTCCTAGGTTTCCTAGAAAAACCTATCCACTGGGTGAAGAGGATAGGATGAGATAACTATGCATAAAATGCTATCTTACCCCAGCGATAACGATGAGTAGCACAAGATAAGTTGGAAAGAAAAGATTATGATTATTCCCACTGTATTGATAGAGATTACACAACTTTAAATAAACCAACTTGGTATTGAATGAATTACCTTGCTCTATAGATGAGAGTGCCAAAAATTGAGTTCTGTAGTGGTTTAGGAGTGCCAAAACCAAGTTTCACAATGGTTTAAGCAGTAGACCACTCCAAAAATAACTGAGAAAGCTTGGTCTCGAAAGACCCTTTTATGCTCTGCAGACAACATAGATAAGCATTTTTTTCATTCTACGATCAATTTTTTGGGGTTTCGCTTGAGAAAGTTTGGTGATTATTTTTTTTGTTTTGGTTGAAAATTTTTGAGGATTATGTATGCATGGACCACGTATTGAAAAAAATTATTCTAAAATCGTGGGTCGTGGCAAATTTGAAGTCATTTGAAAACTCTCCACACTAGGAGAAACGTTTTGGGCACATTTAAGACTTAGATTAGAGGCTCTCCATATAAAGACACGGGCTTCGTCTTTTTAAATTGCAAGATAACAGGCAAAGGAGAAAATTATATGGGCAAGCCCTTGGGAGATTACTCCATAGTAGTGTTTGATGACACTTACATGGATAACATTATATACCTAGTAGGATGGGGAAATTGGGATAATGAATTTTACAAACAAAATATTGTGACTTATGCCAAGTTCCAATGTAGCTGGCCTCGAGCAGTGTGAAAATAACGAGTTGTGTGGTCCAGAAAAAACTCACTACTCGTTCGCAGGTCTCAAAGTATTAGACCCTCGACTACATTAATGGGATCACTTGGATTAAACAATAGGGTGTGATGGTTTTAATTGCAACATCCACCAGGACAGAAGAAGAAAGTGATATCCTAAAGGCATTCACACAAAATGGTTCCCATAAGCAAGCAAAATTCGAGTGTTCGTTCTTCACTAAATCTAAAAAATTTATATTTTGTTGTGTCTTTTTAACTCCATAGTTAATCAGTAAATAAATCGATTCTTGATCAGTGTGTTTTGGTTAACTGAATTTCGATTCCAAGTGTGATGTGCCTCTCTGTTTTTCTTAATTCCATATAGGATACCAGATTTATTCATCATTATTGAGGAAGTAAAATTATTGAAAATGGAACTATGCTCCACTAACTGGCCATCAATGGAAACATTAAGAAATATAGAAGGATATAGGCCATCAAGCGAAACGATAATTAATATAGAAGGAGACATATGACGAAAACATGAAACCACCCCCTGAAAGGAAACGAAGGCCCAAACAAAAACAGAGTGTGATTAGACATATGCAAAAGAGCCTCATTGCAAATGGTAAGATTATGTCGATTTTAATAAGTTTTGGTTTTATATGAAAAAAAATATATTCCTCATTCCCCCTATTATTTTTAGTAAATAAAAATGAGAAAATGGTTGCCTGTGGGTAGGGAAAATTATGCCTAAGGGACACTAAATGAGTATTGTGAATTGTTGAGATGAGTGTAACATAGACTTGAAAATTCTTTTGGAAAAACTTGGAAATTCTGAGTGAAAAGGGTAGTGTGCATGGGTTAATAATTGCTCATTTGAAATTGTGAATAAGTGTTCAATTAGTATGGATAATGATTTCTACTTGAAAATTATTTTGGAAAAACTTGGAAATTCTGAGTGAAAAGAGTAGTGTGCATGGGTTAATAATTTCTCATTTGGAATTGTGAATAAGTGTTAAGTTAGTATGGATAGTGATTTCTAGGGAAATTTTCGACCTGCAAAATTTGATTATTTTTTATTTCATTGTTATGCTTGTGACTCTCATTATTTAAAGAATTAGCTACATAGTAGGTAGTTAATGTGGCTTGGGCCTATGCACCCATCTTACTTATTATGAGAACTGCATGGGACCAATATACTTACATGGAATATATTACAATAACCTTGTTGGGGGGTTTACATATATTGATGTATGAGATCGCTTGTAAATATAAATCTAATCATCATTACAAAACATATGATACCTATGGTTAAATGGAAAAAAAATCAGGCATAAGACCACGGTACATGAGAAATTAGTATGATATAATGTATGGTTCCAATTATCTATGCTATACATTGATACTAGTTAGCTAATCCTTCATGTTTATTAAAAGAAGGGACATGGAAGAAATTTGTTCGGTGCATACCGTGATGCATGCCTTTCTCCAAGTTGGGGGTTTGTGCCGAGGTGTTGATCTAAAGAGTCATTGTGCTTACGTGCTTATGATAACCATTGAACATTAACAACACCCGAAGAAATCATAATATTTAAGAATCCTTGGAGCTAGTATTGATAAAAATATAATATTATATCATCCATTAAAGGTAGGATAATATGGAAATTAAAAATAAATGTGAAAGTAGAGCACTGTTTAGTTCCTCATTAGGAAATTCTCTTACTTGTTAAATTTTTCTTAAGGATATGGTTATGCTTATGCTCATGTTTTTATTTATTGATATTCACAATAATGGTTAGGACTACATGCAAATCCATTATAATCTTATTAAAGTCACCTAAAAGATTCTGGTCCTTGTGGAGAATTAAAGCCAGGAATGAGATAAATTATTCTAAGAGGTGGATAGCATGGATGAATTCATAACTATAATGCAAGCAAATTGATACCCCTACATGTGCTATAAAGGAAATTAACTAAATAAAAATATAATGGTCAAACCCTAGTAAGGGTTACATCAATGAAAAAGGTTTTCATGAACAATGTTCAGAATATCATGTGTCTCTATGGCATGAAATAGTAGAGTTAGTGGTAATTGGCATAGTGGGTAATTGTTATCACACTCATTAGAGTTGTCCCATTCATGATAGTATCTGCATGGACGATGATATATAAGTAGAAATACTTATAGTTTGAACATATATGGATGGGTGAGGCCTCTTTTAAATAGGAACTTGATCATTACTATGTTTAGTATGGAACATAGTATGCTTCTAACAAATAACTAGGTAAATATTATGCATTAAATCCTTATGTATAATGATAAGAAAAGAGAATTCTAGTTAATCTTAATATCATGATTTTTCATGTAAATCTCAAAATTAATCATATTTGTGCATGTGGAGATTGCAGTTTCTGAAGCGGAGGTTAAATACATATATGCATGATAGTAACTAGAGGAAAACTTGGGCAAAAATTGTTTTTTGCTTAAAAATATCTAAAACAAATCATAACATGTATTGGTGGAGGAACTGTGTGGAAAGCCATATTAGGTAAGATATTTAAATAAAGATTGGTGAATAGAAACAAATCTCACCAAATACATGAAAGGAGGATTAGATAACGGAGGAAGTCCATGGTTGTATCTAGTCTTAATTGTTATATATTATACCTATGCCTTGTCATGGATAGTTTTACATGTTGTTACCATAGTGTGGTCATTAAGATAAACATGTTGAAGAGGAATATTCCCAATATCCATGCATATTAATGAGTTATATGTATTTACCATATAAGCACATGTGTGTGCGATATCATGGACTTGTAAGAATAAAGTATTTATCAAATGGTTAATGGTGGGATGGTCTTGATTTTATGAATCCATATAGAAAGAGTCTTGAGTCTAAATCAAGCTATATATGCATATCCTATTATGTGCCAATAAAAAATAGGCAAAGTATCCATGACTATGTTCAAATTCAGGTTAGACTATAAAAAAACTTATAAATGGTATAATTGCTATAAAAGTATAATACCAAAGTAAAGGATAGTGACAGCATGTTATAGTGTAAAGGCTATATAACTCTATAAATTATGGTCAAATTAATCCTTTGATTAATGCATCTTCTTACAATGTGACTCGTTCTTCGTGTGGAACAAAGGATGGTTAAAAGGGAAATTTAACTTAAATCGATTTCCAAGACATATGCATCTTTTGAAGGATATGTATAATAGAACCTATAAGTATTCTTGAGTGAAAACCATAGTAGTTGGTGAAGTATCACAAATGGTATGGACCCCTGAGTCAATTAAATTATATTTAACAATCTATTTAAAATAGACTGATATCATAATTTGTACCAAGAAATTTTGAGAGGATCTCTTATCATATTGCATTGATAAGGTTTCTGGACAACATAAGGAAATGTTTTGTGATTCAATCAATAATTCCTAAACAGATAACTCAGCATTTGGTAAGGGGTGATTTAATGTTAACAATGACCTAACATGTAAATACCGTGAGGTCAGAAACACTTACAAGTACGAGTGTAGGATCGTAAGTAGTAAATACTTTCATGTATAACTACGTGGAATTATACATGGTCAACAGGTTATTGAAGCATAAATAGGGAAACATTAAAACATACAAGGTGAATTAATGATCTCATGAATATTAAACTTCAACAACTATGAGTTAATATTCTGCTTTAGAACATTAAGCAGAATGTATGATTAATAGGAAAATATGCATGAATCCAATAATATGCGATTGATATTGTAACCACATGAAATTTGGAATTCATTTACACATGACATAAAAATGTTCTTAATTACATAGATGAAACACAAAAATGAATGTTGGTATGATACTAACATGGTGGAAAAATATGTGGATAAAGTTTATTTCATGCAGGTGATACGAGGAGGATGGTATTATAGGTTGTACCACAACTGGACTATGTACAAAAATACATATGGGACCATATGACTACCTATGCTACAAGGTTGTAAAACGAAATTCATATTGGTGTGTATAACATACCTTGTGTGTAGGGCATGTAGTACTCATTGGATGGATGTCTGATTAGGTAAACAAACCTAAAGATTACCGAGAAGAAGGAAAGTAACTTTGGTATAAGTAACTATGGTTAATCACATTTGGTGTACATACAATTATATTGAATATATGTATATGATATATATATTGTGATGTGAAATAATCTGTTATGACTTTACGCGCATATTAATGTGGAAAATATGCTACCTGATATATTGTATGTAGAGAGAGTGCAAGAACCAGGTGTTCGACAAGAACACAAAGGCTTGAAAGAATGCAAGCAGAGGACATGCACTATTTAGATAAAACAAATAATAAGCAATAGATGCTTTAATAATAATATATTATGATATTTATCATAGTTAAGCTTTGCATTGATAGATTCTCGCAAATGGTTTGAAAAAATTGTGTGACAGGTAACTATGAAAGGAGAGATGCTGGGAGCACTCCTTGGGACCGATGTAGCTATGGAAGGAGAGATGTTGGGATCACTCTTTGTGTTAGATGTACATCAGAAAAATTGCATCATATGGCAGACCCGTAAGAGATGTTGATTAGAAAATAGCTACCTATAAATAAGGACATGATGCAGTGATACGCCGAGGACGGTGTAAAATTTAAGGGGGGGAGTATGTAACACCCCTCCCTTGTGTACTACGTTACTATAAACCTAAGCTAAGTTAAAGCTAGGTCTGATATCCTCTATTGTGTGTTAAATGTTGTAAACCTATGTTGAGGAAAGCTACGTTTGATAACCTTCTTTGTGGGTTAAAATATTCTACACCTAAGGTGAGGAAAGCTAGGCCATATGTAATATGAAAAGCAAATGTATTGTCGAATAAATAAATAAAATAAATCACTTGGATGGTGGAGCACCAAGAGAGAGGAGATGATTTCCAAATCCCATGAGGAATGGGATAGAGATGAATCTTTCATGATAAGCTTATAGATGGGATTCTAGGTAAGCTTGGATGGATTGGATATCCATCAGATGGATGAGAGATAAATATCCATTGGACATAAAACTTTTACGGGAGATAAACGCAAAATTTTATGTGGAAAATAATCATGGGAGATAAAGAAAATATTTTCCGGATAAGACCAAGGCAAATGGAAAAATCCATAAAGTGGGACGTTGCTAATGGTAACTAAATCATGAAAGAGGGTATTAAATACCCAGTGAATCGATCAACTGAGGACAATTGATCCTTTGTAAAATCTTCACTTCACGGGGAATCATACGTGATTCATGGCTAGGTGGTGGTGCTCCCCCCTCCAAGTGAGATTTAGTTGGTTTTATTTTCATGAAATGGTTGTATGTTGACTCTTACTCTCTCTCTCCGTTATGGTTTCTAGTTTTTTTTTTGACAATATTTTCAGCAGTTTCTATTATTGTTCCAGTTTTTTGTTGATTTATTAACCCATGAAGCTCAGTTGTATAGATAAGGTATTATGTGTGTCTTATGTATGTGAAGTTTAATGTGTATGAGAAATGGTGCTATCATGGTAATTAGTTGTTGGTACTAGTGTCACTGCTTTAGATTTGTCATGATTGAATTGCAAGTGGCTTCTAGTGTGAAGTTATCTGTGGAATTACATTAAATAAATTGATAGTTTTAGTACCCATGCAAGGTAGCATAATGAACACACTTAGATTACCTGTGCTAATGGGTTACTATGAATGTGACTACAGTATTATGCACATGGCGTATTTTACATCTAAGAATAGAGTTAATTGTCAGGCCAGGCAGTAACTCCATTATGCAGAAAAACTTATTCGATTTATTCCATTAGGTATGTTATTGTTATATAAAAAAGGGTGTGACTACTCAGTTAATCTCCTGATGATTGTTCACATTCCTAATTTAATTATTTACATAAATTCACCCAATCGTGAGGATTAGGTGTCAACATTCCCCCCCTTAATCTGAAGGGATGTTGGTGAGTCCAAGCTTCATTCTGAATCTTTCAAGCTTTTCTCTTCCAAGAGCTTTCGTAAAGATGTCTGCAATTTGCTCATTTGTGGAACAATAACGAAGATGGATTGTTTTGGCCTCAACATGATGTCGAATCAGATGATATTTAGTATTGATGTGCTCTGTTCGATCATGGAACTTTGGGTTCTCGGCCAACTTTATTGCAGAGGTGTTGTCAATCATGAGTGGAGTTGATTGTACTTGTTTTACCTGCAAATATTTAAGAATTTTCCTGAGCCACACAATTTCTTTTGTTGCTTCAGCTGTTGCCACGTATTCTGCTTCTGTTGTGGAATCTGTTGGAACTGATTGTTCGCGTGATCTCCAGGAGATATGATCCAGACTTAAACAGGAACAGAACAAATTACAGACATAACCATATACACAAAGATGCAGTGGAAATAATACTTCATTTCATTAATGGAAAATACTGAAATATTCTTACAACCAGAAATGGAATAAACCAGCTAGAGCGATGGAAGCTTATATTTGAGAAGAGATGTGTGGCTACATGCCTCTGAACTGTGTTACAATGAGGCTTGAAGGCCTATTTATTGTTGAGAAACAATGGACAACCCTTCACATTCCAAAACCTGACCCTAGAAGATGAAACGCCAAATTATGGACCCCGTTTTTGGGTAAGTTGGTACATCAACTTCCTGGGGTCGCGAATTGGTCATATTATCTCCATTTGATGCGCATGATAGCCCGTTGGAAAGATCTCTCTGAGGACTATGATGGAGAAGGCGATTTTTACACAAAAAAATCGTTCGCGGTAGATTTCCCAAAAAATGTCGTTTAGGGCCTCAAAATGGCTCCGGAAGTTTAGGACCCGAAAAACTGCTAAAAATAGTAAATTGTGCTATAATTAAGGAAACTGAAAAAACTGAACGAAGCACTAGAGGGGATCCAAGTCGAATTAGTGGGTGGCCACCAATATCCACCTGGATTATTCCTCCCCCCTTAGGAAGCAATGGTCCCCATTGCATTGATTTCATCCATGAGATGAGGGAACTTCTGCTGCACTTGGTCCCTGGTGAGCCACTTGCCCTAGTGAAGGAGTTGTCCTGCTTTGACAACTCGATATAGTTGGATATTTTGTTGGCGAGTGTGCTTGATCTGTGTGTCCATGATCTGATTAGTTGCAGCTTGTTCCATGCAAGCTAGATTTAACTTTGTGGGTGTGAGTTGTTCTGCAATGTCAGACGTGTCCAGTAATGGTGGAAAGTATGGCCGAAGGCAGTCGACATTGAACACCGGGTGCAGGCCAAGGAATGGGGGAATGCTAAGCTCAAATGCATTGTCTCCGAAAACCTTGGTAATGGTGTAAGGGCCATATCGAAGTGGTGTGAGTGTTCGATAGGCTCCGGTAAGGCATTCCTTTTGCAAATGCAACCAGACTTTGTCACCCACCTAAAACTTGTGTGGTACCCGATGTTGATCATGTCGTTGCTTGTACTTAGCATTAGATTTCTCTAGAATGTCAAGGACCTGTTGGAAAATATGTTGGATGTGCTCAATGAAGCTATTTGCCTTATCTTTTTCAGACTGGACATGAGCAGAATCTACATGATTAGTTTCAAATGGCATGGCCACATCGATGGGACATAGTGGCTGGAATCCTAAGCCCACCTGAAAAGGGCTATGGCCAGTCGAGCTGTGGAGAGTCCGGTTGTAGCTGTGCTGAACATAGGGGAGGCTCTCGTCCCATGTGCGTGGATGCTTTGAGTTTTACATGCGCAAAATGTGTATGATCATCCTGTTGACAACCTCTGTCTGGCCATCAGTTTGAGGATGGAAGGCTGTGGACTTAGTGAGTT